>JAAAKG020007000.1:5796-46469 GCA_010014905.2 Druon quercuslanigerum
ATTAAAAATTAATCTTTTCTTGTTAAAAATGCAATTATTAGGTTAAAAATTCTAATAATTGCTATGTAGATAACTCTTATTTTTGGTGTAAAAATTCAATAATTTAGTAGAAAATTCAACAATTTAGTAGAAAATAAAAATATTTGATCTAAAATTAACTTTTTAATTTAAACATGATATTGTTGGTTCAAAAATCAACTGTCTCTTTAAAAATTTAACTATTTTTATAAAAATCTACTATTGGCTAAAAGTTTAAATTTGTTGTTGAAAAATCATTTCTAAGGGTTGAAAATGTAACTTTTTTTGTATAATTTATCTTTTGTGCTTCAAACTTTAAGAGACTAGTATATTCAATAGTTTAGTATAAAATTTAACAACTAGCTTGAAATTGAATTGATTTCATGAAAATGTAACTGCTTGGTAGAAAATTAAATTTTTTGCTCAAAGTTCCCATTTTAGGGTTGAAAATAAACTATTTTTATAAAAATTGAAGTGTTGGGTGAAAAGCAGTTTTTTTTAAATTTAAAAATGATCTTTATGGGTTGATGATTCATCTCTTTTATTTAACATTTAACACTATTTTCTTAAAAACTTGTTGTTTTTTTTGGGTCAGAATTAATTTTTAACTAAAAATTTAATTAATTTACTTTTTTTAACAATGATGTTTTATATTGGAAATAGCTCTTTTACAGAAAAAAAATCAACTATTTCTTTAAATGTTCCTGAATTCTTGTTAAAAATTAATATAATAATAATAATATTAATTAATTCATCAATAATTTTTATTAAATTAATAATTATTAATTAATTTATGAAACAGAAAATTTTTTTATTCCATTTTTCGTTGAAATATGTGTTTAAAAATGCTGTTTTTCGGTTAAATTCAACTCCTTTGAAATTAAATTTTTTCTGAATAATTCGTTTTGAAAATAAAATTTTGACTTTTTCAATTTGTATCGAGAAAACGTCCCTTTCATTCAAAAATTTATCTATTCATAAGAAGATTAAGCTATTTTGTTAAAAAAAAATTTTCTGAAAAATTATTTTCTGAACTAAAGATTTGGTAATTAAATTTTTGTTTCAAGAATATCCTTTTAAGTTAAGAATTTATTTATATGTTTTAAAATTTATTCTTCTTCATTAAAAATGTATCTATTTATTTAAGGATTCAACTATTATGTTGACATTTTTTTTAATCCAAAAGTTGAGACTACACCTGTTTGTTTAAATATTGAACTATGCAGTTCCAAGTTGATCTTTTTTGGTTCAATTGAATTGATAAAAATAATTTTTTCTAGGAAGTCATTTTTAAAGCTAAACATTTTAAGGCTGCCTTTTTTTAAATTTATTTTTTAGTTGAAAATTTAATTAGTTTGTTTAGATGTCATCTTTTTTCGATTAAATATTCTGCTATTTATTTTAGGAGTTAAGCATTGAGCAAAGTTAATTTTTTAAACGAAAAATTTTGAGAGTTCATTTTCGGTTGAAAAAAAGACCCTTTTAAATTTCAAAGTAAAATTTTTTGTGTAAAATTCAAACTTCTTAATCTAAAGAAGAACCTTCGTTATAGAAAAAAAAATATTTTTCTTACAAAATTAATTTGTGAACTCTAAGGTTAACTATTCCATTTCTATTAAAAAATTTTTTTCCTTATTTCGAAACTTTATGCTTGTTTAAATTTTAAGCTTCTTAATCTAAAATTGAACTGTCATTATGAAAAATGTATTTATTTCCTAAAAAATCAATTTCTGAACTTTAGAGTTAACCATTCTATTTAAAAATTTTTTTTTTTTATATTTTAAAAGTGTGCGATTGTTTTAAGAATTAAATTGTTTGTTTAAATTTTAAACTTCTTAATCTAAAATTGAACCTTCGTTATTTAAATTTTTTTCTTATAAAATTAATTTCTCAACTCTAAAGTTAACTATTCAATTTTTATTAAAATTTTTGTTTATATTTCCAAACTTTACAATTGTTTCGAAAATTTAATTATTTGTTTGAAATTTAAACTATATAATTTGTCATCTTTTTTGGTAGAAAATTAAGCATTTTTGTTTAAAATTCATTCAGTTGGTTTGAAAATTCATTTTTTATGGTAGAAATGTCATATCTATTGCTTAAGAATTTATTTCTGTTAGTCAGACTAATTTTTTAAATAAAAATTTAAAATTCATGAAAAAATTTGTTTTGTTTGCTTGTACATTCAACTGTTTTGTTTTGGGTTTCAATTATTTTTTCCAAATTGAACTATTATGTTAAAAATGCGATCGAAAAATAATGGTAATAATAATAAACGAATAAATAAAATAAGGAAATATGTTTATCAAATTCAAAAACTTCTGTATTATCAATAATTTTTAATATTTACCAATTTTTCAATGTTTGGGGTATCAGATATTATAGAGACAACTGAAAAATCCGAAAAATAAAATTCCCGAGTAATAAAACTGATAAAAATAAACTTCTCAAATTGGAATATTCCAAAAAAATAAAATTCTTGAACCATCGAATTTCCGGCTAATAGAAATTCCAATTCCCAAAATGGGAAAATGTCCCATGGATTTTTCTCGCTTTTGCGAAAAATACATTTTGTTTAATTTAAATGCACCTCTTATGTAATTTGGTACCAAATAGGTACAATTTTCCTTATGAGAAATTTACCTTCGAAATTGAAGTTTATGCAAATTATATGGGTCAGCGACTCCAGAGATAAACTGATAGTTTGTGTAACTGCAGTTACATCATTTCAAATCGTCTCGCTTTTGCGAAAAACGCAGAAGTAAGGAAAAACCAGGAATAGAAGAGAGAATTCGTAAGAGGGAATCGTTTCTATCTTCTATCTTGGAGGGCGAAAGTGGATTTTCGGATCGCTTGGTTGACTCTGTCTCCATGAAATACTTCATGTTCTAAAAAAAAAAATTCTACATTTTCAAGAATTCACGACTGTTGAATCCATCGTTGTAAATCCACCATGAACATAAAAGAATCCATGGTGGACTACAAACGTCTCTTAGAGAAAATAATACTAAGTTTATTTCTTACGACCCGTGTGAAAAATTCTATTGGGGCCAAATTGGGTCCCAATCAGGTTGCCAAGTAGGCTCCAATTTGGTGCCCCAATTACTCCTAGATTGGGCTCTAGTCTGGCTTCTAACGGTGAGTTATGTATATAAACAATTAGGCAATTCAGTTGGACAATATTAATTATCTATAATATTTTTAAGAGGCCTAATACCAGTGTTTGATGTTAGAATACGACAGATGTCTCTGTCTTTTAGATTGTCGATAAGTAGAGAAACTACTATATCGTAATCAAATTTTAAAACGAGAAATTAATTAAAAGCGCGAGAAAAATAAGTTCTAAAACATTTACTACTGTTCACACTGTTCTGAAAATTAATTTCGAGTTATAAAAATTGATTACGATATAGTAGTTTTCCTCCATATCGACAATCTGATAGGCAGAGACATCTGCCTTATTCTAACATCAAACACTGGTATTTGGTCTCTAAAAAATATTCTACCTAAATAATAACCAGTCGAACCGAAACTGTGTTTCAATAACTCTTTTTTAAATTCAAATTAATAACTGGCCCTAAAAATAATAACTTCTATGAAAAATAATTTTGATCAAAATTCACGAAACACAAGTTCTAAAAAATTCACTGCGGGCTGGGTTGGCTTGGTAATGAGGAGGTTGTTGGTTCAAACCCAGCCCGCAGTGCATTTTTTAGAACTTATTTTGCTCGCGTTTTTAATTAATTTCGATTTATGAAAATTAATTACGATATAGTAGTTTCTCTACTTATCGACAATCTAATAGGCAGAGACATCTGTCGTATTCTAACATCAAACACTGGTATTCGGCCTCTAAAAAATATTCTACCTAACTAATAACCAGTCTAACCGAAACTCTATTTCAATAACTCTGTTTCAAATTCAAATTAATAACTGGCCCTAAAAATAATAACTTCTATGAAAAATAATTTTGATCAAAATTCAGGAAAGACAAGTTCAAAAAAATTCACTGCGGGTTGGCTTGATAATGAGGAGGTTGTTGGTTCAAACCCAAACCGTAATGAAATTTTCGGAACTTCTTTGTCTCCCTTTTGAATTAATTTCGAGTTATGAAAATTGATTGTGATATAGTAGTTTCTCTACTTATCGACAATCTAATAGGCAGAGACCTCTGTCGTATTCTGACATCAAACACTGGTATTAGGCCACTAACAAATATTCTATCTAACTAATAACTAGTCTAACCGAAACTCTGTTTTAATAACTCTGTTTCAAATTTAAATATTGATTATGCCTTATTTATTTAAAAAGAGATTTCCTAATTAATATTATACTGATAAGGCCGTCTATTTTCTTCAGCCTCCTGTCACAGTCCCTGTGAAAAAAATAGAGGCACCAAAGTGTACTTTTTGTCACGCTCATAGGTTACTTTTTTCGTGCTCAACGAGTAACAAATTCAGTATCAATTCAGAAGATTTCGTAACAATTTAATTTACATTCAAAAGAGTTCAAATAAATTGAGAAACATTTGAAAAAAATAAAATTCCATTGATTTCTGCAAAGTTGGATTGAATTTAGAGGAATATAAGATAAAAGTGAAAAATTTAGGGAAATTCATAAAAAAGCAAGGTGAGTTAAAAAAAATCAAATGAATTAAAAACAATTTTTTTTAAATCAATTGAATTCAGTAACTTTGAAATAAGCTCAAACAAATTTAAGCGAATTTAAAGAATTTGAAGAAATCTATCAAAATTCTAGGTGAGTTTAACAATAGACTTAACAATAATTTAAATGAAAAATTTAAAAAATTTTAAAATATTCACTGATTTAAGTAGAAATGAATAAATTTAGAAGAATTCTAGTAAATTAACAGAATTTAAGTGAGTTCCAAAGAATTTAAAAGAATTCAAGGTAAATTCCAAGAAAAATTTCAAATCCTTTCAAATCTATAAAATCCTACTAATTTCTAAAACTTTCTAAAACTTTCAAAAGAAATCAAATAAATTCGAACTTTTTTCAGAATTAGACAAACTTTTATTGAGGACAATAATTTTTGAATGAATTCAGAGAACTTTAAAAGAAATGAGAAGAATTAAATGAAAGGCATAAAAAATAATCAAAATTTAAAAAGAAATCAACTGGTTTGTAAACCATTCAAAAGCATAGAAAAATTATTTGAATTGGGTAGAATTGATTGAATTTAGAATTGAAATTTTTTTTAAGTATTAAGGATATATTAATAAGAATTCAGGGCGAATTAAAAATGAATTGTAAATAAGATTTGAAAATAGCTTTAAATCTTCAAAACTCTACGAAATCACTCATGTCCGGTGAAATTTTTTTATAATTCCATTAAAATATTAAAATCCATTAAAATTGTTAAAACCGCTTGAATTCCTCGAAATTGTTTAAATCCCTTGAAAATGCCCTGAAATCTTTTAAAATACCCTAAAATATTTCAGTCTTTAAAATTCTTTAAAGTACTGAAATAAATAAAAAAAATTCTGGGAACCGTTTTAAATTTCTAAAAATATTTCAAATCCTTTGATATCATTTGAAAGCCTTTGAAAGTTTTTAAGTAGCTTGAAAACGCCTGAGAATCTTTAACAATATCCTCAATTATTTCAATCTTTCAATCCCATTAAATTACTAAAATCAATAAAAAAATTCTTTGTAATCTTTTAAAATAATCCAAATTATTTCAAATCCTTCACACTCCTCTGAAATTTTTTAAAGCTCTTGAAAATGTCAAGGAAATTAAAAAAAATTATCCTTTCATTAATTGATCGACAGGATCAAATAAATTTTTTAAAAATTTTAATTTAAAAAAATCTATTGAATTAAGTAGTAAAAAATAAAGTGATAGAAATTTAAGTTAATTAAAAAACAAATTTTTTACGTAAACAGAATTTTTTCAGGGTGTCAAGAGAATGAAAGGGAGTTTTAAAGATTCATGGGCAATTTTTAAATAATTGTTTTGTACGAAATTTCTAGAGAAAATTAAAAAAAGATCACAAAATATTTTGAATAATTTACTTAGAATTTTTAAAAATGTATACAAGATTTTAAAGACAAATTTTACAATTTTGCCATATTAAAGAATTTTAGAAAAAATTTGAGCTAGTTTGAGAGATATTCAGAAGTTTTAAACAATTAAAAAATAATTCATTTTTGTAAAAAATTTGTAAAATTTCACGAAAATGAAAAATATTTTTTCAGGTTTCTAAGAACAATTAAAATAATTATTTACTTCAAAAAATTAATTTTCATTTTTTATTTTGAAAAATTACGGTTAAGGGAAGTTAAAAATTCCTAAAAATATTTTAAACATACTTGAATTTTTTATAACATTTTGTAACATCCTGTAAAATTAAAAAAAATTTGAATCTTCTAGATTATTATCTGACACGTCTGAAATATTTAAAAAACTTTTTTCGAATTTTCTCAAGAACTTAATTTTTTTATAAACACCCCAAATATTTCAAATCCTTTACAATACCTTGAAATTATTAAAATTCATGAAAAATTTGTCTTGCATATTCCAAAATACCCTAAATTCCTAATATCCTCTAAAATCCTTAAAAAAATTGTAAATCTCTGAAAAATACTTTGGAGATTTTAAAAATACCACTTGAATTAAAAAACTTCTTTGAAATACCTTCAAATTATTCAAAAATTTTAAAATGTGTAAAAAATTGTGAAACTTTAAAAAAAATCAAAACTTTCTCAAGCTTTCGAAAATTCTTTTTAAAAAATTTTAATAAGCTAAAATTAAAAAAAGTTGATTCTTTCAAATGATTAAAAGCTATGAAAAAGTTCTTTGAATGTATTAAAATACTCTAAAATATTTCTAATTCCTGAAAAATCTTTTTAAATCCCCTACAATTCTTTAAAGCTCTCGACAAATTGTTGGTATTATTTAAAATATATCAAATCTCTTAAAATCCCTAAAAACTTTGTGAAACAGTTTAAAATATATGAGAGGTTTTGAAAACACAACATGCAGTTTTTAAATCCATTGAGATACTTTTGAATGATTTTAATCTTTTGAAATCCTTTGAAATTTTTTTAAATCTCTGGAAACTTTAGGAATCTTTTAAAACACCCTAAAATATTTAAGAGTTCTCTCACTTGTTTTTTTTAATCCCTAAAAGTTTTTCCCATTACTTAAAAATTTCTTGGAATTATTTCAAATACCCTAAAATATTTCAAAACAATGTAAATCGCTGCAAAAGAATAAAATATATTAAAAAATTCTTTGCGATCTATTAAAAAACCCTTAGTTCTTAAAAATCTCTTTAAACCTTTCAAAACTTTTTTAAACTTTTCAAAATTACTTCGAATTCTTTTTTACCATAAAATCTTTAAAACACTTTCAAATTTTAAATAAATACTGAAATAAATTGAAAATTACTTGAAGTCTTGTAAAGCATCCTAAAATAATGCAGAATTATTTAAAATGTTTCAAGATCCCTAAACATTTTTTGAACTTCTTCAAAAATTTTTGGAGTTATTTAAAATACCCTTAAATATTAAAAAAATTTGAATTTCGTTAAATGATTAAAATATATAAAAAACTATCGTTAATTTTTTAAGATACCCTTAATTATTGAAATTACTCTAAAATCTCTTGAAATACGTTTCAAATTTTTTAAGTTCTTAAAAATTCTTTAGCATGTTTTTATATCCTATAATTCTCAAAATCCTTTAAAATTACCTTTAAAAAGCAAATAAATTTCAGATTTCTTGGAATCTTGTGAAACACCTGCAAAGGTTCCACAATTATTTATATTTTTTGAATCCCTAAGAATTTTACAAAGTTATTGAGAATTTCTTGAAATTATTTAAACTCCACTATAATTTTTAAAATTTTTGGAAAACCCTGAAAATGATAAAATAAATGAAAATTCTTAAGAATTTTTTAAACAATGCAAAATCTTCAAAGTCCTTTAAAAGTTTTCAGCATGTACTGAAATAACTCTAATATTTGTCGAACTCTTGTAAATCACTCTAACATATTTCACAGTTCTTTTTTATTTTGAATCCCTAACAATTCTTCCCATTTCTTGAAAATTTCTTGGAATTATTTGCAATAAAAAAACTTTTTTTAATTCCATAGAGTTTGTTTACATTCCAAAATCTTGAATATGCTTTAAAATTTAAATTCAATATAAAAATAAATGTAGAACTCCTTGAAATCTTATAAAGCATCCAAAAATATTTTAGAATTCTCTAAAATCTTTTGAAATCCCTAACAATTTTTCATAATTCTTGGAAATTTTTTGGAATTCTTTAAAAAATCCTAAAATGTTTAAAATAGTTCACATTCATTCAAATGATAAAATGGATTAAAAATTCTTTAAGTTATTTCATAATACCCTCTTTTATTTAAAATCATTTAAAATCTCTTGAAACTCCTTGAAACATTTTAAAACTTTTGAAAATTCTTTAAAAATTTGATATACTCTTAAATCGTTTATTATATTTCGAAAATTCCTTGGTACTATTTTAAATCACCTAAAATATTAACAATCTTTTAAAATGTCTTTAATTTTTTCCAAATT
The DNA here is from genome assembly GCA_010014905.2 of Druon quercuslanigerum. Lineage (NCBI taxonomy): Eukaryota > Metazoa > Arthropoda > Insecta > Hymenoptera > Cynipidae > Druon > Druon quercuslanigerum. The sequence continues at coordinate 14,379 of JAAAKG020007000.1, forward strand.
TAAATTTAAAACTATCCTAAATTTTATATTGCGTTTAACACGTGGGTTAATTTAATAAAATAAAAGTAAAAAATATATTTTTTTATTCAAGAAACTGATTAGCTTTATCTTAAAAAAAGTAACCATAAAATATTTTTTTGATTTAAGTACGTATTTTTTCCAGAAACAAATTAAATTTGTAACTAGCTTCTCAAATTCCTTGAAACTTTTCTAAATTAAAATTTAAAACTCTTCTAAATTTGATATTGCTTTTAATCCGTGGGTTAATTTAATAAAATAAAAGTGACAAAAATGATATCTTTAAAAAAGTCACCCTGAAAATATTTTTTTGATTCAAGTAAATATTTTTTCCAGGCAGAAATTAAAATTTTTACTAGTGTCTGAAATTCCTTGAGAATTGTCTGAATTTAAATTAAAAACTATTCTAAATTTGATATTAAGTTTAACCCAAGGGAAAATTTCATAAGAAAAAAGTGAGAAAAATTATATTTTTATTCAAGAATGTGATTGACCTAATGTTAAAAAAAATTACCCTGACAATATTTTTTTGATTTAAGTACATATTTTTTCCAGAAAGAAACTACATTTTTACTAGCTTCTGAAATTTCTTGAAACTTTTGTAAATTTAATATTGCGTTTAATCCGTGGTTTAATTTATTAAAATAAAAGTGACGAAAATGATATTTTAATTCAGAATGTAATTGGCTTTATCTTAAAAAAAAGTTACCCTGAAAATATTTTTTTGATTCAGGTACATATTTTTTCCAGAAAGAATTTAAATTTTTTTAATAGCGTCTGAAATTCCTTAAAACTTTTCTAAATTTAAATTTAAGACTATTCTGAATTTGATATCGCGGTTAAGCCGTGGTTAAATGTAATAAAATAATAGTGACAAAAATTATATTTTTATTTAAGAATGTGATTGACTTTATCTAAAAAAAGTTACCCTCAAAATAATTTTTTGCTTTAAGTACATCTTTTTTCGAGAAGGAAATTAAATTTGTTACTATCTTCTGGAATTCTTTGAAATTTTTCTAATTTTAAATAAAAAACTTTTCTAAATTTAATATCGCGGTTAACCCGTGGGTTAGTTTAGGAAAATAAAAGTGACAAAAATGATATTTTTATTAAAGAATGTGATTGGCTTTATCTTAAAGTTACCTTGATAATATTTGTTTGCTTTTAGTACATATTTCTTCCAGAAAGAAATTTAATTTGTCACTAGCTTCTGAAATTCCTGGAAAATTGTCTAAATGTAAATTTTAAACTATTCTAAATTTGATATTGCGTTTAACCCGTGATTTAATTTATTAAAATAAAAGTGACAACAATGATATTTTTATTCAAGAATGTGTTTTAATGAATGAATCTTTAAAAAAGTTACCCTGAAAATATTTTTTTGAATTAGATACATATTTCTTCCAGAAAGAGATTAAGTTTTTTACTAGCTTTAAATTTAAATTTAAAACTAATCTAAATTTAATATCGTGGGTAAGGCCCCGGTAATTTAATAAAATAAAAGCGACAAAAATTATATTTTTATTCAAGAATGTGATTGACTTTATCTTAAAAAAAGTTACCCTAAAAATATTTTTTTAAGTTAAGGACGCATTTCTTCCAGAAACAGATTAAATTTTTTACTAGCGTCTAAAATTCTTTAAAACTTTTCTAAATTCTTTAAAACTTTTCTAAATTCAAATTTAAAAATATTCTAAATTTGATATTGCGTTCAACCCTTGGGTTAATTTCATAAAATAAAAGTGACAAAAATGATATTTTAATTCAAGAATCTGATGGACTTTATCTTCAAAAAAGTTACTTTGAAAATATTTTTTTTTGATGTAAGTACATATTTATCAAGAAATAAATTTAATTCGTTACTAGCTTCGTTAGACTATAAATAAATAGCTTGTAGTTTTATGTTTGCTAATGAACTTGATGCTTATAAATCACTTTATAAGCTCGATAATTACTTTGAAAACTATAAATGTCTAAAATTTAACAAGAGGTAATTCACAGGAAAACATCGATTTTCTGGAGGCGACAGAGAAACGCAGGTGGAAATTATTTCCTGGCGCTGAATTAGGATTTGCTTCCACGCACGAAATGGTTCTGTCAATAGGAAAGGGATTTATGCACAGTTCAGTGGACATTTAATAATTCTGGTCATTAAGCGATTTACGATCTAAACTAATATCCCTTGATACAAGCTTCATAAATTAAAAAAAATTGTAAACCCTCATAAACAAATAGATTGATCATTAACTAGCAAAAAATGCACGAGCACGTTTATGTCTCTGGGTTTTAAAACTGAATCCTAAAACAACATATAATACAAAATAAAAATTTTGAAAATAGTTTAATCCTTAACAAAAAAAACTGATTTTTAATCAATAGCATTTTCAAGAAACAGAAAAAAATAAGGTAACGGGACTTGTTGGAACAGCGCTGGAAATAGTGAGATAAAAAAAAGAATTATCCACAGGCTTATATAAAAATTTCATAGGCATTTACAAATATTTTTGTTTATAATTAAAAAGAAAAATTTATTTATTGGTATTTGAAAGCATTTTCGTATTTAATTTAAATCCATTTTTCCAGTTGGGTACACAATATTTTTTAAGTGATTGTGCAATATTATAAACAATAATATCAAGGCACTCAATGATGCCTTTTTTTAAATAACTAATTGAAGATAAGAAAACTGATAGAGAAAATTGAAAGTGTACACAGTAAAAAGAAGAAAAATGAGGATCATAGGAAACAATAGGAATTCAACATTAATCTTTTTTACTAAAAATTTAACTATTTCATTTTTGGTGGAAGAATTATTTTTTATTTGAAAATTCATCCGCTTGGTTACAAGTTTAAGTAATCCAGTTAAATATTCATCATTTTAGTTGAAAATTTTCTTTTTATTGAAAATTGATCTTTTTCAGTTGAACATTAAACTATTTAGTTGAAATGTTTTTGTTGACAATGCAAAATTTTAGTCAGGAAATATAAGTATCCAAATTTGATATTAGATTGTTTAAGATTTAAAATGCATCTATTTGGTTTAGCAGTACATTTTTAACTGAAAATTAATTGCTTAAATTTTTATATGTTAAATGAGCTTTTTTAATTAAAAGCTCATCCTTTTTGTAGAAATTAATCTTCTTGTTTGAAAATTTATCATTGTTATTGAAAATTTAAGTATTCGATTTGAATTTTTATAATTTTAATTGTACACTTAAAACTTTGGTTAAAAAATGTTTTTTTTCTTCAGCAAATTAATTTTTTTTAACTGAAAATTAGCGTTACAATTTTTGTTTGATAATGTATTCATCACTTTATATAAAAGTGTAAATATTTTTTCGATAATTTATTGTCTCAACTAGTACATCATTTTAGGCATAAAATTTACCTCTTTGACAGAACATCAATTTTTTAAAATGAAAATTCAACTATTTATAATTTTAGTTCAAAATTGATCATGTGTTAACATTTTTTAGGAAAAAGATTCATAATTTTCGTTCAGATAAATGTTTTTGGTCGAAAATTCATCTTGTTAGTTGATAAATCAACTGTTGGGTTAAAAATTGATCTTCCGCTTGAAGATATATCATTTTAGTAGAAAAAGTTTCTTTTATTTATTTTATTTTGTATTTTTTATTTGAAAAATAAAATATTTTATTAAAAATTCATCATTATCAGTTGAAAATTAATTTTTTTAACAAAAAATTTAATATTTCATGAATTGTTTTTTTGAAACTAATTCTCTTAACTGAAAATTTAATTATTTCATTTTTGGTTAAAAATTAATATTTTTTAGTAAAAATTTATGTATTATCTCTTTAATAGAACATTTACTTTTTAAAATAAAAATTTAAATGTTCCATTTTCGGCTAAATATGCTAATTAATAATATGCTATTTAAGTATTTATTATTATAGTTAATAATTAATCATTTGTTAACATTTTTTGTGAAAAAAATTCATAATTTTCGTTCAAATTAATGTTTTTGGTCGAAAATTCATCTTTTAGATGACAAATCAACTATTGATTTAAAAATTGGTCTTTGTATTGAAGATTTATCATTTTTCTTTTTATTTATTTTATTTTGTATTTTTTAGTTTAAAAATAAAATATTTTATTAAAAATTCGTCATTATTGGTCAAAAATTAATTTTTTTAACATAAAATTTGGTTAAAAATTGACCTTTTTCAGCTAAAAATTCATGTATTATCTTTTTGGTAGAGCATTAATTTTTTAAATTGAAAATTCAACTATTCAATGTTTGGCTAAGTATTGATATTTTTTTAGTTGAAAATTGATTATTTTGTTGTTAAAATTGTTTGTGTTGGAAACTGATTTTTTTAGCTTCAATTCTACCAATTCAATTTTTTGTTGAAAACTTATATTTTTTAGTTTCAAATTCAACTATTTATTTGAAAATGGATTTTTTTTAAATTCATATCTTAGGTTAAAAATTTAACTTTTTATGTTGTAGATTCATGATTTTAGTAGAACTCGTTAATTTTTTCAAATGAAAAAAAGTTACATTAAAAGTTTACTTTTTAAGTTGTAAATTCGTCTTTTTTGTAGTGATTAATTTACTTGGTTAAAAATTCATATTTTGGTTTAAAATTCCAGCTGAAGATTCATCACACTGGTTGAAAATTTTTTCTTCTTATTTAGTGGAAAACTAATGCTTCTTAATGAAATATACATTTAAATTAACACAAATCATACATTTAAATACTTATAATGTGACCAATTTTTATATAATTGTATTTATTGCATATAAAAATAAAAAAAAATAAAAGTTCTAAAATTCGAAGTGACAAGGGACTATGTGCTTATTTAACTTACTTTGATATTTATTTATTGATATTTATCTTTTAAATGTTAGACTTACTGAAATTTTATTTTATATTTAAAAATTATCATTTTTTAAATAGAATAAATGTACACGATTTGATTTCATTTTTGAAAGTTTGGTCTTATAAATAAATATTAAGCCTATTATATTTTTAACATTTTCATGTGAATTTAATAAATACATAACTATTTAACATTTACTAATGCTTTCAAAACTTTTTGCACTAAAAACATTTAATTTTTTTGTTGCAATCTTTCAACGCTCTTATTTTATTGAGGATTTTAAAAGTATTTTAAAATTACAAAATCATTTCCAAATCTTTTATAAACTTCTAATTCTTAAACTTAAACTTTTTAAATCTCTGGTAACTTTTATTTTAATTCTGCTAAAATAAAAAATAAAATAAATTCCTAAAATCTTTTTAATCATTTTTTTCTTTAATTTCAGAAATTTTGTCAAATACTTTTATATATTGCCCTAAATTATAATTATTAAATAAGTTCTTTTTTAAAATTCTTCCGAAAAGAATTTTACTTCAAAATTTGTGATTAAAGTCTTTTCAGAATTTTCATTCATTTAAGATTGTCAAAAGTTTTCTGAACTTGTGTTAAAACATTTTAAATTTCTTGAAACTTTTGAAAAATCTTTTAAAAGTAAAACATATCCTACAATTATTCCGCAACTTTTTTTTATTAAAAATTTGTTTAAATCTACAATTCAAAAGAAGTCAATTTTTTAATGTTTTAAATAATTTAAAAACTTTGCTTAATGTTTCCTAACAATTTGGAAAAATCTTTTGGAATTAAAAAAAAAAAGTGAAAATGTTTTAGCTTTTTTTAAAAAATTTTTATGAATCTCCAAAATCAGTTTAAAATCTTTTTAAATTTATTAAAAACATTAATTTCCACTACAAAAACTGATTTTAATTTTAGTTAAGAATTTTACAACAATTTATTTATGAATAATAGAACACATAATCGAAAAATTGAAAATAGTTGAATCCTCAACGGAAAAGAAACAAATGTTCAGTTAATTGCATGTTTAGCAAGAAAAAAATATATTTTTGACAAATTAGATAAACTGCAAAAAAATTTCAATTTATTAGCCACAAAATATTAATTTTTAAGAACTAAGCTAATTTTAAACCAATAATATGTTTCGTCATCTGAAGATTCGGTATGACTAATCAAATATTTTTCAAAAAATTTCAGTAATCATCTTGAATTTTCGGGAAAAATAGCCCATCTTCTTTTTTAATTTTTCTAATTTATCGAAACGACTAGACACAGCCTTAAACTAAATAATTGAATTTTCAATAAAAAATTTCAATTTTGAACGAAATAGTTATTTTTTTTAAACAGAAAGTTTAATTTATAACAAAAATAGTAGATATTTAAACAAAAAACAAAAATTTATAATAAAAAGATTTTAATTTTAAATCAAAAGCAGAATAGTTTATCAAGAAATGCAAATTTTCAACAAAATAGTTTAATTATCGACTGAGAACAATTTCTTTGAAAAATTGAAGTTTCAAACGACGTGTGTAATTTTCTGTCAAAAACAGGAATTTTAAACAAAATGAGTGCCTATTCAACCAATTGCAAGAACTTTCAACAATATAGTTACATTTCAGTTTTTGGACACCTTTTGCAATTCTTATAAACATTTGAATTTTTATTTAAAATTTTTCACAAATTCTAATTTTCTTTCAAATGCTTTGAAATCATTAATTTTTTTTTAACTATTTCTGAATCTTTTTAAAAGTTTTAATTCTTGTAAGTACTCTTTAAAAGTCTCAAATCTTTGGAAATTTCTTTTTTAAATTCTGGAAAAATATAAAAATTTCCATCAGATTTTGTAAATAAATTAAATTAATTATCATTTAAAATTATTCCAGGGAGCTTAAGAAAATTTTCATATTATCTTGAAATATTCTAAAATCCTAAAGAAAATTCAAATCTTATTTCGAAATCTTTACAAATTTATGTTTACAAAAAAGTCAAATATCTTTAAATTTTTAATTATTTTTGACATTAGCTAAAATTTTATAATTTTCTGTTTAAAAAATAAAATTTTCCGAAAACTTTTGAAAAATCATTAAAAACTAAAAAATAACGTAATTTTTTTCAAAAAAATTTACTTTTTATTTTGAAAACTTTAAAAATCTACATTAAAAAAAATGGAATCTTCTCACATTTTAAATTATTTTTGAAATTTTTTCACTGTTTTTTTTTAAATATCATTCAAAGTCATTCAAATTTTTTTCAACATAATTCAAAAATAATTAAAAATTTTAAAATTGCTGAAAAAGTCTTCCAGATGTTTTTTTTTGACATTTTTATGAATGTCCTTAAATGTTTTAAAACCTTTTTAAATTAATTTCAAACACTGATTTTTAATATAAAAATTGATTTTAAAATCAACCCGGATTCGTACAACAATCTTCTTTTTCTTGAAATCCTTCAAAGTTTTTAAAAAGCTTCTGACCTTTTTGAAATATTTATAAAATTATGCATTTGGTTTAAACTGTTTAAAAATATTTTTTACATTTAAACTATTTTTTATTATTTTCAAAACTTCGTCAATTTTTTTTCTCCAGATTTTGCGAAATCATCTGAACTGGTTTATTGTTTTAATATTTCTTTTAATTTTCTCATTCATAAAAAGATAAAATGATTTCATATTTTCCAGAAATCTAAAGAAAAGTACTTCCTAGTAAAAGGAAAATTTTTAATTAAAATATTTCAGGGTTGCTTTAAAAACAAGAACAAATTTTTTGTGTTTCCCGGTTATAAATAATTTTTCCAGTTCATCAAAATAACAAAATTAAAAGTTGCAGACATTTTATTTTATTTTATTTTATGTATTAGATATGAGAATAATACACTTCTTTAAAAGTTTAACCATTTGAAATAAAAGAATTGTTTATTTTAAAAATTTATCGATCTACTGAAAATGTAAAATACAAAATTTAGAAACCTTGAAAGTATGGTTCATTATTCCTTAACTGAAAAATTTATAGGTTATTTATTACTATCTCTATTAGGTTTTTAATAATTTACTAATTTTTAACGAGTTTCATTTAAAATTGTTTAAATATGAAAAAGCTTAATTTTTTATAAAAAATTCTCTTTGAATATGTTTCTGAATTGGAAGATGAACTTTTATAATGTTTTATATCTTTTTATTGAGTAGAATGAAACTAATTTATTCACTTTACACATTTTTGTTCGGGCGAAGAGGACGTAGCTTTAGATAACAATTGAACTTTTTATTTAAAAAATAACTTTTGTAAGCTCCTCAAGCAGGCCCCTTTTAATATAGCAACCAGACGCACAAGAACGCGAATGGACCACAGCATCAAGGCGTAAGAAAGCGCGCAGTCGCAGAGGCTCCCACCCATGCAATCGGAAGCCTCAGCGACTTCGCGAAGATATAAAAAGAGGATGCTGTGTCCAAAATGGTATTAGGGATCTCGCAGAGCGAGCGAGAGGAATCAAGAGTGTTCTTGAGGCAGGCCAAGGAGCCGAACTCCTGAAGACGGGTTTCGCTCAACTCTTAGATTCTAGTACGTGGGAAAGGACTAGAAGCTACATCGTTCGAAATCTTAGTATAAATACTAGAATCGCCTAGGCCATCCGCTTCTCATCGAGGCATTTTAGAAAGAGGCGTATTATTCTGAGCATAGACTCCATTTAAAAGAGATAGAAAGATAGAGAGACAGAGAGAAAGAACATAGAAGAAAATATTTTATACTGAAAAATTGCCTGAGAAAAAAAGAGAGAGATTGTAAGCTTGTACTAAATTACTGCAGTCAAGGAAAGTAATTACAGAAAGAACCAAAACAAATAACTTTAAATTTAGAGTCTGAAGTAAAAACTCAATCTCTAAATTTAACTTTATCTGCAGCGGAGGCGAACAGATTAGAAGGTCCAACCTTCGGAGTCGAGTACGTAACCTGCTTAATCGAGTTCTAAAAAAGAAAGTTCCTTGATAGAGTAAAAAGTAGAGAATAGAATAAATATGGACGTTAATTTTCCTAGGTTTAGAAATATAGATATACATGTATTTTCATAAATATAAAAATAAGACTTGTTCGATTAAAGTGAGTTGGATGTATTTAGATTTTTATAAAATAAAATTGTAAAACTTCTGTATACAAAGAAAGAAAGACAAGAAATTCTTGACTGCTCCTCCAGTGTGTACCCATTTTTATAAAAAATATTAAATAGAGCATGTTAGACTGGTTGAGATTTCTTAAAGCTCACCGGAAATCTACTAAATAAAAAAAGTAGATTAAAAATGAAGGTTTCTCTTTTTTGTTGAAAATTCGTATTTTTTGTTTGGGAATTCAACTATTTTAGTCTAAATTTCAAACGTTTGGTAAAAAGTTAACTTATTCATTTGACCATTTAAGAATCTGGCAGAAAATTGAATTTTTGGTTAAGAGTTCTTCTTCGTAATTCAAAAATTCAACTAGTTTCTTACAAATTTATTTATTTTTTAAAGAATTTAATTTAACTATATTATTTAAAATTCGTCTGTTTTATTAAATTAAACTGCTGTGTTTTTTTTTTAAATTTGAGTGTTATATTTTTTTCGCTGTTCAAAAATCAACCACGACTCGGTCTACATGGTCATATGCATAACAACATTTTCCAATAATATTATTACAATATTTTAATTTAAACATTGTGTGATACAATCATTAAAAAACTCTCTTGTTTTTTTAGCATAGCAAATCAAAAATTATATTTTTATTTTATCAACGCAAAAACTGTCATGGCAACATTTTTTTTTATTCAATAGGGTCATAAATGTTTAACCAATAATAAAACGAGTTTAGGATTATGGTAAACAAATCGGATAAAAAAAAATCTGTGTTAGGAGTTGTAAAACGTAAGGGCGTAGAAAATGGAATGTAAACAGGGATTAAAGCGTCAATGCTGACGGCCAGCGATCAGGGAATCAAATTGACACACGTTTACTTGACGTGTTTTCCCTTCCAGGAAAATATATTGAAAATCCATTCTATTTCTTTTCATCTACTTTTCTATGTCGGAGTTTACTTTTTTACAATAAAACCTCCGCGAAGAAGAAAATGGATGTAGATAAAATCCAGCAATCGTTTTACTTTCATGTACTTACCTCCAGTTCTGGCATAGATCTCGAATTTATATCGAAAAATAATCAAGGGAATCTTGTAAGAAGAAAAGGTGATATTTGTCTTGCTATTCGGAGAAAAGAATTTAAAATTAGAATTGAAAGAGAGCTTTGGGACTGTTGTAAATTTTTATTATTTTTATAAGGAATTACCAGTTTTACCGAAAATAGGGGATTTTTCGAAACTTTTTCTCATCAACAATGTTAATTTCCCGAAACGTTTGAAAAATATTTTTAGATTTTAGAATTTAAAAATAAAAAAAAATTGTGAGAAAGCCTTTTAGGTCTTTTTTTACATTGTTGTAAATCTCCATAAAAGTTTTAAAACCTTTTAAAATTTATTTCAAATATTAATTTCCAATATAAAAGCTGATTTTAAAATACAACCACAGAAGTTAACAAACAATTTTTTTTTCAAACCCTTCGACATTCTTCAAAAGATTTCTAATTTTTGTTTGCAATATTCAAAAAATTATAAATTTTGTCTAAAATGTTTTCAAATCTTTCTTACTTTTTAATTTTTTTAATCTTTGCAACAAATTGTCAATTTTTTCCACATTTTGCAAATTTTATCATTTTAAATTTTTTTTGAAAATCTGCATTAAAAAAATTTGAGGCTCTTAAGATTTAAAATTATTTTGGTAATTTGCTTAGTTTTTCTAAATGTGATACGAATTATTTCTAATTTTTCAGAACAAATTTGAAATATCTTTGAAAATTAAAAAAATTGTGAAAATGTCATCCAGATGTTTTTTCAACATTTTTATGAATCTCCTGATATCTTGTAAAATCTTGTTAAATTTATCTAAAATATTAATTTCCAATATAAAACTGATTTTAAATTTAACCAGGAGTCTTACAACAATTATTTATGTTTTTCAAACCTTTCAACATTTTTAAAAAAGTTTTCAAATCTTTTTTACTTTTAAATTATTTTTTAATCATTTCAACACCTTCTAAATTTTTTCCTCGTTTTGCGAATTAGAATTTTCAGAGACATTTAGGGCTATTGTAAAATTTTATTATTTTATGCCGACTTACCATTTTGAACAATAAAAGTGGTTCGCGGCATTGTTATAAATCTCCTTAAGAGTTTTAAAACCTTTTTAAATTTATTTAAAATATTAATTTCCAATATAAAAGAGCTGATTTTAAATTAAAACCGTAGAAGTTTTATAACAATTTTTTTTTAACCCTTCAACGTTTTTGAAAAGCTTTTTAATTTTTTTGTAATATTCAAAAACTTTTAAATTTGGTCTAAAATGTTTTTAAATCTTTTTTACTTTTTAAGTTTTTTAATCTTTGCAACAACTTGTCAATTTTTTCTCATTTTGCGGAATCATTCGAGCTATCGAATTTATATCGAAAAATAATCAAGAGAATCTTGTAAGAAGAAAAGGTGAAATTTGTCTTGCTATATAGAAAAGAAATATAAATTAGAATTGTAAGAGAATTTTGAAGATATTGTAAATTTTTATTATTTTAATGCGGAATAACCATTTTTACTGAAAATAGAGATTTCGCTTATGAAATTCTTTAAAAAATTAAATTAACTTAGTTTTTATGAGAGTAGGATCAGTCTTCTAAATTTTTCTTATCAACACATTGAATTTCTCGAAACTTTTGAAAAATCTGTTAAAATTAAAAAATTGCGTAAAATTTTTCAATTTTAAAAAAATTCTAAAATCTTAAAAAATCTACATTTAAATACAATTGTGATCTTTTCAAATTTTAAATTATATTTGAAATTTTCTCAATGATTTCAATACTTAAAATGATTCAATATTTTTTAAATAATGCAGATTATTAAAAATTTGGAACAAAAAACAGAAGTATTTAAAGAAATTTGTAAGATTTTAAAAGAGAAAAAGTTTATTTTTGATTTCTGCGTAACTTTTAAACAGTTTTTTGTTTGAAAAAATTTAGCTGAAGATTAGATCTGAAAAAACTTTGAAAACATTTCAGAAGATTTCCAAAATTTTTACAAAAATAATTTCAAATTTGGAAAGATTTGTAAAATATTGTTGAAAAATTAAACATACCATTTTGAAGGTTTTTAAAAATTTCGAAAGGTTTCAAAATAATACAAAAATATTCAAGTATATTTTACATGTTTCGTTGAGAATTCATATTTTCTGGTTAAAAAATTTACAGATTTACAGATTATCATTTTTTCTGCTTAAAAATATATCTTTTTGGCTATAAAATCGAATAATCTGTTTAAAAAATTAAGCTATTTATTTGAAACATAACTTTTGGTTAAAAAATTTCATATTTATAATTTAAAAATGAAACGACTTCGTAGAAAACTCTTCGTTTTTAAAATTTTTTTATCGTTTGAGTATACAACGGTTTAAAAATTTATTTTCATTTTCTATAAAAAAACAGTTTTTTTGAACTTCTTGCTCACTTAATTCCTTGGGTTTACATCAGAATAGATATTTCTTGAAAAGTTTTGAGTATATACATGAAAAAATATATTTTTTTTTATTTTTTAAAAAAATTTTCAAAATAATTTTAAATTTGGAAAGATTTCAAAAAATTAAAATAAAATGTGGATTTTTGAAGCTTTTATTTTATATATAAAACCTTAAAGTTTGTTATAAATTTTGAAAATTTTAAAATAATAAAAAAAATTATTAAGATTCCTAAGAATCTTCAAAGTGATTTTTTATTTTCGAAAGTTATATCAAGTGAATATTTCAAGAGATATTTAACATTACAACAAATTTCAAAAATTGTGAAAAACGAATTCCGAAGATATTAGGACAATTTTCAGGAAAATTCAAGTCAGATTAAAATATATTTACGAATTTTAGAAGCATATCTGGAATTTAGTTTAACTATTCATAAATAAATTATTTTTCAGAACAAAAAAATAAAAAAGTAGCCATGGGAAGTCAGGAAATTCTGTAGTTCCCAATTTTCTTTTAAGGTGCCCATAACTGTTGCTGTTACTCCAGAAGGAAATATTTTTGTGTGCTTTGCCAAGCAACAGGGATGTATCTTGACAAAATTGTAAAAATATTAATTAGTTAATATCTCATTCAAATTCTCCATAAGTAGGTCCTCTACGTTTCTAGAAAAGGAGACTCGTAATTGTTGTAATGTCTTTCGTCCTACTGATTTTCACTGATCCTGCTGGTAAATACAAAAAAATTTATAATGTAATCTGCATTATAGATTTATTGGTTTGCGAATTTCTTCTAATATAATTTGAAATTTAAGAGTGACGCGCAAGAAATGTGACCATAGAGACTGTCCCAGACTGAAGTCTCTGGGCCTATATAGCTGTATAAATCTAAAAAATAAAAAATAAAAATAAAATTCCTTTTTTACAAATCAGTAAAAGTTTTAGTTTTTAATTTATAAAATATTTAGGCTGGGCCAATAGGACGGCATATAAGCAGACAAGCGTATGTGAGCGGGATTTCCAAGCAATTTTATTGAAGAGACCGCTGAGGTGGGGTTAGAGACGTTTTTTGGAAAAGTTATTTTCGATTTATTTTTTTATTTGTATGCAGCTATATAATTTCGGACACTTGAGTCTGGGACACCCTTTATATAAAACAAGTGGGTCTCTGATTTCTGAAAAGAGTCTTACTAGACTCTACTTACTAGAAAAATGAACGGACTGGAAGAAGTTGTTGTCCGTTACCCGTTTGGGCATTATTACATAATCTGAGAGAAATTTGACATGATTTGCAAGCGGGAAAAACCCACAAGATCTGATAAATTATTTTATGAAAGAAAAGTAAAGTGAAGTAGAGAAGGAGAGCTGGAGTGGTAGAAAATGAAAGTTGCTAATTGACTTATTTCATGAGAAAGTCTTTTGGCATCGTGTGTTTGCGTAGAGGATCAAAATTATATTTCTTTAGATAGGGAATATGTTCAAAAGTTGATATTGATTTAAATTTATAAAATTAAGTGGCGGCTTTTTTAATATACTCTGAGATGTATGTTAATTTAAATTCTCTGTAAAGGAGATAGTTCTTAGTATATCAAGGGGTCTTCATGATACGTCTGAGGTATTTATTTTGTATGATCTGAAAGTGATTAATGTTTCTTTTTGATGCACCTCCCCAAATTGTATATGCATAAGTTATACTTGGTCGGAAAAACATTTTGTAAATTAGAATTCCATATTCAGGTTTTAGGCTAGAATGTCTTTAATAATATAATTTAATCGCTAGATAACCCCAAAATCTTTCCCTTTAGTTTCCTGGATATGTTGCTTTCAGTTGAGACTCTTGTGTAGTTTACCCCCAAGGTACTTCACGAAGGTTTTCCATTTTATTGGTTCATTATTCTTTTTAGTTGGATCTACGTTAGCTGGCCTTCTGACTAAAAAAATAATTTATTGAGACTTTGTTACGTTTCTTTTTATTTTACAGAGTTTAGACCGTGCATCAATGACGTCAAGAGCTTCGTTAAGTAATTTTAAGATTTTTGGAACTGACCAGGATGAAGTGAAAAACGCTGTGTCATTTGCATATAATCCGAATGAAACTTCGGGGACCTTAGGGATGCTGTTTACTTAGATAATGAAGAATACTTGTCCTAGAATGTTCCCTTGGGGAACACCTGCTCGGATGGATTTCTCTTGTGAAAGTGTCTTGTTTTTTTTTTACTGAAAATTTTCTATTGGAAAAATAAAAGTGTATGAAATGGATAATCCCTCTTAAGAAGTTGTAATTTATGAGTTTTCTGAGTAGTCTTGAATTCCAGACGCTATTAAAAGCTTTTTCTACATTGAGGAAAACAGCTCCAGTATTTTTTTGTCGCTTAAAATTTGAGGTAATTGCTTCGGTGAACTTGAGCATCATGTTCTCCGTAGAGTGACCTTGTCTAAAACCCTGTTATTGCGGTTTAATGATGCTGTTTTCCTTGTGGTGATAGTGTATGCGAGTGAATATTATTTTAAAAAAAATTTTGGCTCATTGTATGAAGAAGACCAATGCGCCTGTCGCTGGTTGGATATTGTGGATTGTTGCCTTTTTTCTGAAAAATTAAAATGTGGGCTATTATCCAAGATACGGAAAAGTACCTTAGTTCAATACAGGCATTAAAAATTAGAGCTTTTTGAGGACTTGATTTGTAATTGAATCAGGGCCAGCAGCTTTGCTATTTTTAAAATTTCAATTTGTTTGGTTAATTCCTTACAGTTTATTTTCTAGACTTCATCAGTGCTTGGGATTTTGAGAAATTCGGAAACAGTTTTTTCTCATTTGAAGGTGTGTTTCGAGTCAAATGGCTCGTCATGTGGAACGAAATTACTTTTGTAATTTGCTGCTAGAAGATTTGTTTTCTCGGAAGGGGTGAGCGCAAAAGTTTAATTGGAATATTTGAGAGGTGGAATATTGCTTCCCGGCTTCGTTAAGGCGTTAGTCATACGCTATATAGAGTTATGTTTATTTTAAAGTTTACCCACTTTGTTAATTCCAATTCTTGCATCTGTGCTCCTAAACTTTAATTGTTATTGTTTTACGAAGGTGATTGATTATGTCTTTGTGAATTCAGCTTTAGATTTTTGAAGGGGTTTGGCAGAATTTATTACGGATATTGATAAGTTCTTCAATATAGAGACTTAGAGGTGGATCGTATTTCTTAATGGTAAACAAAATTAATTATGGCTTCGTCGATGTGAGTTGAGTTTGTGAGCGTAGGTTCAAAATTCATTTTAGTTTCGAGAGTGGAATTGAATGTTTGCCAGTTTCCTTTTGCAAAGTTTTAGCGAGGTGTGACCGAGGCCTTTTAACAATTAGTGTAAATTGTCAAGGGAGCTGGTCGATGATTTGAGTTTAATGTATCAATGGTACGAGTGTCATTATTATAATAATTATTTGTGAGAATTGCAAGGTCAATCAGGTCAGGTTTATGTTTGATGTTGTTAGGGAAAAACGTATACGAAACTGGTGCAGAAATAGACAGATATTTGTCATTTATAAATTCAAATAATTGTTTTCCAATTTTATTAGTTTTTCTGATATTCCAAGCCAAGTGCTCAGCATTTAGGTCGTCTGACAGGATGACAAAGGTTGCTGGTTTAAATGTTTGTCTGTAGTCATTTTTTGTAAATTCACGAGAGGGAATCTGGTAGAGCAAGGCAATGGCACATGGTTTCCCGTGCATTTTTATATGTATAGCCGTAGCTTCAAGGACTTCAAGTTTATAAATTATTAGTTCGTGTTGGTCAATTTTTTTTTTGGATTAGGATCGCGGTACAGCGGTCTGAATAGATGGTA
This sequence comes from Druon quercuslanigerum, assembly GCA_010014905.2. Lineage (NCBI taxonomy): Eukaryota > Metazoa > Arthropoda > Insecta > Hymenoptera > Cynipidae > Druon > Druon quercuslanigerum. Next base: position 30,651 of record JAAAKG020007000.1, read on the forward strand.
TATTGGGTATCGTTTCTTTACGCGTATTATTAGTTTTTAATTTCTTAATTATAGATTTCCTGGAAGCTGCTTGAATAGAAAAACAGCTTCTGTAATTAGTGGGGTGGTCTCTTGGACATTAAGCGCAAGTAGCCGGCGATTCAGGATCCTTTTTGCACATAGAACTCTGATGCGTGCAACAGCACTTCACACAGCGTGTAGTGGCGTGACACACATTAAAGACGTAGTGAAAACTTTGGCACCTGAAGCACTGAGAGATTTCCTAATGTTTAACAAAGGGCTCGACTTTTCTTTTAATAAAAGCCATAGGCTTCATGTTGAGAAGTTCTTTTGCTTGAGGAATAGTATGCGACAACATTACGAGAAGGATTGGTACGGCTTTTTTAGTTTGTCGGCTCTTTATTCCAGGAACGCGATGGGGATATTTCGAACCTCTTGTTTAATGGGTGGAGAGTCACTGTTTTTATATAGGCAGTATTGAAAACCTTGCAGATATAGATTAGTGATATCTATTCTATATTCTTCGATATATAAAACTCAAATAGAATGGATGTCTGACCTGAGATTGTATACTGTAGGTTTAAATTTGGTGAAATATTTTAATAGCTTATGCAGAACTGTGTAGGGGTGGGTACCCTCGTCTACAATAACATTAACTGGGGATATTATTCCAGATCGTGTAGCTTTGTTCAAATTAGGTTTTTTAATTATCAGGGACTGCTTCTGAGTCTGATAGGTTTATACTTACGATTGACGTTTCCGGGCGCCTAGAACTTCCTCTGATTGAGGTGGCTGAGGAACAATCACAGCTGCCGCTGTCCGAAGCGTTATCGGACTATTTGGCAAAATTCCGCTCAATTGCTTTTTAAGGTGACGATGGAGAATTTTTGTTCTGTATCCATCTTGGTTAACGCCTCTTTGGTAACACTGCTACTTTCGGTTAGACAGGAAGCTAGGTTTGAGTTCCGTGACATAGGAGTCACAGAGCGCAAAAGTTTTTGATTAATCGACTTAATGCGTCTGATAGACCAGAATCTATCAATGTATCATAAGCATAAGGAGATATATTAAATCCTATTCTGATCAGCAATCTTTGCACAAACTTTGATGAAGTAATCACCTGGTTCAATCAAAGAAAGAATGATTAATCATCATTTTGAGCCCCGCCGACCGAGAGCTTAAACATTCGCTTATATCTTCCTGGGAGGGGATCTCACCAATGCTGCTCAGCGAAGAGGAAATGTCCGCTCTACGCTCGGATTGGCTTGTTTGACAAGTTTTAATGCGAGGTGGTGGATGCGAAGAACCCTATAGAGAAATAGGCAAGGGAAGAAACCGGTGTAACCGCAAATCATTGTATCTATCATTTTTCGAAATTTTGCACATAACCTGAGTTAAACGCAAAAAACCATAATTTTATATGTTTTTTATGGTTTCCCCATAAAAATATAATTTCCGCCAATTTGCACAATCAGATTCGTCATCAGCGCATCCAAATAAATTATTATACGTATTTGAACAAAATCATATGTGCTACCTTTTCGGAAGTTTATCCGAGAATTTTTTACGTATTTTGTGTCGTTTTCTTCAAAATTTGAATTCAGTGGGGTTCAATTTTGGACAACTCTAATCCTTTTTCAATCATAAATGATGAGATTTTAATAAGTTATTACAAATTTGTATCTCTTTTTTGGTCGAATAACTTTTTGTTTCAATTTGTTTTCATACCTTTTGTCGCTTTTCCATAATTTTTTAATTTTATTTTTTAATGATATTTTTATAATCAAAAGAAAAACTGCACGTCCTAACAAAAAGTGATTTATTACAAATTTTTAGCTATTTTATGGGTAAAAAATTTGATTTAACTTTTTTTTCAGGTATAAGATGAAAAGTACGCACCCTGTCAGCTGATTATTCACAAATTTGTAGATTTTGAAAGGGATCGCAATTTTTGACTATCAATCTTTTTTCGTATCTTCCATTGTTTGACTACTAAATGGAATATTTGATTTTTCATTATTCTATGTGCAATAAAAATCTTAATATTAGATTTCTGTAGAAAATCAAAAAAAAATGTATGTTAGTCTTGCAGGGCTCTCAAAAGTAATTTTTTTCTTCTCTCCACTTTTTTTCATGTCGTGCCTTGTTTGGCTTACAATTTTTATTATCTATTTACTTTTAAAATCTTGTAAACGCTAAAACTCTAAAACTTTTCTTTCATACAAAAAAAATTATTAGTGTTACTTTTTTGGCTCTCTGAGTACTACTAATAGCCGTGCATGAAAATTTTAAACATAAACAAAATGGTTCCAAAAATTTTGAGAACGTTTATTTTTTCGAGAGTTATTGCGTTTATAGACGGACTGCCATATGGACGCTCAGTCGGGCGAAAATAATTATATTTGGAAAATAAGGTACAGATTTGAAAAAAAAAATTGAAAAGGCTGATAAGATTTTTAAGAGAGTTGTCGAGCCTAATTTTTAAAATAGGCTTTAAATTTTTTTCATAAGAAAATAAATATGACGACAAATATATTGAAATCATGTTTGATAAATAAAAAAAATTGTTATAAACAAATTATTTGCTTAAATAATATTTTTTACAATTTTCTGTTATTTTACGTTTTTTAAAGTTATGTTGCAAAAAGTTTTTATAAAAATCATATTCCGAGGAAGAAATTTCTTATTGATATTTTTATTGTTAATACCATAGACAAAGTGAATAAACAAATGCATTAGGCAGGCCTTTTTCCAAAGAAAATTTCATTTTTTTCTATTTCATTTTTTTAATTAGTAAACTTAGGCTAATTTTAGAAAATGTCAATATTTATTGATTAATCTTATGATTTTTTCCAACAAGTTTAACAAACAAATGCATTTTCCGGGCATTTATCGCTAGAAAAATAAAGTTTTTTTTGTCCCAGTGCTTATAGTTAAAAACTTCATGGCAGTTTCAGCAACATTTCATTATAATTTCAGAAAAAAATTATAATTTATTGGTCAATTTTATACATTTTTAAAACAATTTTAATACTTACTAATTTAATGAAAAAATGAATTATTTAGACACCTTCGAATGAAAAACTTCTTTTTTTCCTATGTCAGTCATTTTAATTGAAAATTTCATGAAAATTTCAGCAAAACTCACCATTAGTTGATAAATCCTATTTTTTTACAAATTTAATAAAAAAATAAATTATCATTTAAAATATAATAAAATTTATCATTAAGTTCCCAATTAAAAAGAATGACAAAAAAAATGTTCCTCAGACAGATGCCCGAAAAATGCGTTTGTTTAATAATTTTTTTTTCAAAGAAACATAAAATTCATCAAATAAATATCAATGTTGCTAAATTTTTTAATGAAGATCCCAATTAAAAAGTCCGAAATTAAAGAAAAGGAATTTTTCCATTGACAGACACCCCAATAATGCATTTGATTATTAAAATTGTTTTAAAAAGTCATTATATTGATCAACAAATTATGAATTTTTCCTGAAATTATATTTATGTTTCTAATTGAAAAAGTTTTCGTCGAAAAACCATCTTTTTTCTTTCGAGAAATGCTTTAACTATGAGTTTTTTTATTAAATTGGTTTTGAAAAAACATTAAATTTATCAATTACTTATGAATGATTCTAAATATTGTCATGAAGTTCCAAACTAAAAGAACCGGCATTGAAAAAAAAAACAATTTTTGTGCCGACAGCTGCCTAAATATTCGACTTTTTAAATTAATTTGTTTAAATAAATCATGAGAATAATTTGTTTTCCAAAGTTAGCATAAAGTTCCTCATTTTAAAAAAATGTACATCGAAAAAATCAAGTTTTTCTGTCAAAAAATTCCTGAGTAATACATTTGTTTATAATATTAACAATAATAATAAAAAAAAAATTCTTTTACCATCATTTTTTAATCAAAAGTAAAAGTAGTTTAACGTTATCCAATTGTTAAAAAAAGATGAAAAATGTGTAATTAACAGTTCATTACACAAGAAAAACAAGTTTAAATGCCGAAAAATAGCCAAATTATGCATTTGTTAAATAATTTGGTCAAACAATTATCAAATGTTATCGGTTTTTATTAATAAATTATTGCGCAATAAATGGTTGTCAATTTCGTTATTTTATCAATAAATACATAACATGATACGAATTTATTTAAACAATTTCTTTTTACAATTATAAATTATTTATTGTCATCAAAATGTTCATGTAATTTTTTATGTTAGTTATTTACGTTTAACTGCATCGAAAAAATCAATTTTATACCTCCAAAAATGGCCAAATAGTGAATTTGTTAATCAAGGTGGTTTAAACAATTACTACCTTTTTTAAGTGGATAAATATGATGCATTTTTTTATTTTTGAGTAATATATAATCTATTGCCTAGAAAAAAACTTTTTTTATTTCATCAAAAATACCTGATATGCATATTTGTTTATAAAAATTGTCTTAATAATAACAAATTATTTATTAAAATTTAATGAATTCAACCAAAAAAGTCTATATGTCTATAAATTGTTTAGATATAGCGCGAATCAAGTGAAAAATCACCGCCAATGCACACGAAACCATTTTCGTACATTTATTTGTTTATAACAAATTTAATACATTTTTTAAGATTAGAATTTGTAATAGGCGTCTTCTTAGGATAGTTGCTTTCATTTTTCGATGTAAATTAGGTTGAATCGAAGTATTTTTTTTAAACCCGTATACTTGAAAAATAAATTTCCTTTTTTAATTCTTGTAAATAAATAAACAAAAAATTTAACAAAAATTTAAAAGCAGCAATTACAGTTTTTTGTATAATTTTATTAGTGTTCATTTAAAAATAATAATTAAAATCTTGTTATAATTATCTTCTAGAAATGAATTTTTCCACGGAGTTTTTTTCACTGTCCGGTCTCGAAATATAGAAATCCGTCGAAAAATTGTGGTGTAAAATTTCGGACAAACAAAAAACTTTCTCATCACATCAATGAGAATGTAAAAAATTGAGGTAGTTTGGAAGTCTGATTTTCCAATCGCGAATATTTTTCATTCTTTTTAATTTCATCTGAACTTAAATTAATTTTTTTTAAATTTTTAAGCGAGATATTTTAATTATCTATTTGTCGGTATGATAAGTGCAATGATTTATTTATATCATACAGATATTTTTATTAAAAGGTACTATTTTATTAGGCCTTGTAATAAATGACTATGTACCTTTCCATTACGTAATAATCTCTTTCGACAAAAAAGCAGAGTAATGAAATGCAAATAACTTAAAATGATAATTTAGATACCGATTAGAATATAGCTTTAACCATGTTTAATTAATTTTGATATAAAATGTAATTAGAAGCTTGTTCTAATACTTTTTATAGTACAAACATATAACTACCACGTGTCAAGTTGATAAGACGAATCAATTAAAATGATGCAACGTTTTCATTACTGTATTCATGATCAACTTGTTTTGAATTTCATCATAAATTATCTGTCATATTTTTTAATACCTCGGCACATTATGAAATTATTTATTCTTCTGACCTGAATTGTGATAAATAAAACTTTTGGAAATTAAATTTTTGATCGCATGAAACAGAAAATTGATGTACTAAGTATCGTATATGTATGAGTATTAAAGTTATAATTTGTTTGCAGGTTAATATTTTCAAACTTAAAAATTAAATTATGCTTTTATGCAAAAGCTAGAATGAAGCCTACGTTTGTCTTAAAATTAGACTCTCTGCTCTTTGCAAAGTATATAACAGGAAGGTATTTTCTAAAATAAAACTATATTTTCTTTTGCAGGATTTTATTTCATAAAAGAAATTTTGACTTTTCAAAAAAGAATTTTAATGAACCGGAATCTCGGCTTTAATCAAGGGTAATTGTTTAGGTCTCTTCCAGAACCTGTTCCTCAGAGGATCACCTACCGGTATTTCTTCAGTAATATTGGCAATTGGGCCTCCATCTAGACGTACCTTAACCATCCGATATTCCATTGGTTCAGTTTGAATAAATAATGGGCAAACGCGTTTCCACCGGAGTACTCCAATGATGTACTGACGGGTTTCATCTAATACTGCTCTGACACGACCTCCCAGTATATTTATAGTATCTTCACGATCTCCACAAAAACAAACATCAAGTATAATAGGTTGAGAACGATTTGCCACATGTCCAGGTCTCTCAACTAAATCTGCCAAAAGAAAGTGTAAAAAGGAGATCAAGTACAGTTGAACTCCAGAGATACGAGAATTTCGGAAGGAGGAAATCTAAAGATACGATCGTTTGAGGGGTTCCCACTTCTCAGAAGTTTAGATTTCGGGGGTAATTGCGTGAGAACGCAGACAGGCCCACTAGGCACACGCGCGCATCGAAATCAAAGCATCTCGCATTCGCGCGTGCCTGTCTCTTAAATTGGGCAGGGGGAGAGGAGAAAAAATTAAGAACGCTCCTTTGAAGTCGGGACGCTTACGTCTGCAGAGCACTCGTATCTTTGAGTTGTATAGTTTTAAAGCTTGTATCTTTGCAGTTTAAATATTTTGGTAACAATTGTATTGAGTACGGGTAAATAGAGTGATTTCAAGGAAATAATAAGAATAGTAGACTTATTTTAGAAATTTGGAAATTATGTGAATTATAAATTTTATTAAATTTACCGACTGCACCAGTGTAAATCACTAAGAGAGAAGAGATAAGACTAATCGCGAGTCTCATTTTCTTGAAACGCAGAAGACGCACTTATGGAAAATTTGATACGAAAGGAACTAATGAATCTTCTTTCAAATTGATCAAGATATATACCAGTTGCTATCTTATCTGTTCTAGATTATTCGTATTTCATACATATGTGCTGACGTCAATCAAATTAGAAAAATACTTTAAATTTACGATATAATTATATATAATTTAGTGGTAAATTTTACTAATACAGGTTTTTACGTAGTAGAAAAAATAAATTATAATCTCTCTTGAGGCGTGATTACATTATTATGCAATAAAATTTATAAGTAAGGAATATTTCTTGGCTAGAAAAGCGGCACGTGAACTTTTTTAAATTATTGGAAGAAGAGCAAAACAATTTCTTTATAGGTAGGGTCACAAGTTTTTGACCCCTGAAGGGCATGCAGAGCAGCTAAAAACCTATGTTACCAACCTCACTTTATCAGTTCACTCAATATTTTTTTCAACCTAAGAACTTTTTTTGTAAATAAAGTAACGAGCCTAAACTTTGGAAAATGTATTAGAGTACAATAAAGTACGTTTAGGTACTTCCTTTGGATAGGAACTTTACTGAAAATTATTTTCGACTCAAAACTCAATACTTCGGACGAGCCAGATGTTAAGAGCCTCGTCTAGTGGCCGCCAGAGTTTTTTGTGTGCCAGATAAGATTTAGTTGAAATATTTATTTTTGCATCCTTTATTATTAAATCTTTTATTTCAAAGTAGTTTTTTCTCGGCTCTTGCATCTCGCAAAGTTTAAGGCCGATATTTTATGTATAAAAAATTTCGAACGTTAAAAAAATGTCGATGTTCAGAAAAATATGTGAAAGAGGCTCCCAGTTTTAATTTGGTTAAAAATAATTTTCAGTGAAGGTCACACCAAAATAAAGTACCTAAACGTACTTTATTGTACTCTAATACATTTTCTAAAAGTTTACTCTTGATATTTTATTTACAAACAAATTTTTTAGGTTTAAAAAAAATTCAGTTAACTGATAAAGTGAAGCGCGTCATATATTTGCGGAAAAAGTACTTAAGAGAAAAATTTTCCCCTGAAAAAAAATATTTTCCAGTCTTGGCCAACAAATTTATATAGTTTATTAAAAAAATTTTAATTGACTTTCTTAAAATATAAGGGACTATTTCGCGCTTGGTAAAAAATTATTAAATGCATTGCAAATATTTTTATGCTTTAATCTGACTCAAATTAATTTTAAAAATTGTCCTAAAATCTTTGGAAATTGTTTTTCACAACTACTGAAATTTTTTGTAATCTTAAAAATCTTTTGAAACATTTATTAAGTATCCTAATATTTTTTTATTCTTTACAAACTATTCAAAAATTAGGATAAAGCTTAGAAATTTTATTTCTAAATCATAAAAAATCTACATTTTATATAAGTATTTTCAAATCTTTCCGAAATTAAAATTATTTTTTTTAAATTTTTAAATCTTTTATTTTAGTTTTTCTATGAATAAACAAAAAAAAATTTTTTTTAATATCTTTCCTGATGTCAAGAGAAGAAATGAAGTTAACAAAAAGTTAAAAAGGTGGTTTTTTTCGTAGAAAATGGAAATTAATTTTCAAACAGTTGTATTCTCAAATAAAGAAGTATTAAATATTTTTTAAAAGGGACGATTTTTTTATATGATCGTTAAATTTTTTGCACAAAAATATGAATTTCCAAACAAAATGTTATTGTTCAACTAAATTTTTCAATTAATTAACAAACGGTTGCTTTTTTAACCAGAAATATAAATTCTTAACTTAACTTATTTATATTTTTATTTATAGTTGATATTTTTACCCGAAAGGAATCTTATTTTCATCTGAAGGCGATTGAATTCATACAGAATAACAAATTTTTATCAAAATAGCTAAATCCTTAAGAAAATATGATACTTTTCAACCACTTATATGTTTCACTAAAATAAATTAAATATATTGATTTTAAATACGACTTTTACTAAAAAAAGAAGAATTTACACTAAAATAATAAATCTAAAATAAAAAAATGACTATCTGATTAGATGGTTTAAAGTTTATTCAATTATTTTAATGTGCAAACGAGAAAGATGAATTCTTAACCAAAAAATTTAATAGTTGATACTTTAATACAAAGAGATTATAATTCAAAATTTCTAAATAAGTTTTACACTTATTTGAATTTTTTATAGAATATTGAAGTCTTGCAAATTTGAAAATTTTTGTTTTAAAGTCTTCTGCTTTCTTGAATGCAATTTTAGAAAATCATTAAGAACGTTTTAAAATTTTCTGAAATTAATTTTTGTTATTTAAAAAAAATCTTTCAAGTATACAAGTATTTTGGAAATCTTTTAAAATGCTTTTAAATCTTTTTAAATATAGCCTTAAAATTAATTAAGTAATTTTTAATGGTGTGTTATTTGAAAATTTTATAACAAATTCGAATAGTTTTAAGAGATATTCATATATTTTGAACTATAATTTCATTGTATTAAACTAGTTTAAAATTAAAAATTAATTATAAATTAAATTAATTTGGTCATGGATTTGAAAATTTTGTAAAAATTTTTCTTTTGGAATTAATTCAACCGTTTTTATTTTAAAACAAAAATATTTTGGGATTAAAATATCAACTATTACAAGTTTCGCTGAGAATTTAAAAATTTTGGGTAAGTCATTAATACATTATCATTTTTTTAAGTTAAAAATGCAAATCAATTTAAACATTTTTGGAATCAACCTGGAATTTTTTTTAAAACAATCAGTTGAATTTCCAAGCCACAAAGAAACACATTTTTTAGAACACAGATTATATTTCAACATAAGTTTCATTTTCAACCATAATAGATGACTTTTATAACATAAAAAATGTGTTTTTGTTCCATAAGATCGAATGTACAACAAAATAATTTGACTTTCAATATAATAGTTAAATTTTTTACCATAAAGGTAAATTCTTAACCTACGAAGATCATTTTTTAATCCAATCTTTGATAAAATAGTTAAATCCTCAAACAGATTCAAAAAGCACTTGAATTAATAAATAGTGAAATTTAAAAATAAATATACTAACTTTCAATATTATAGTTCATTTTTTTAATAAATAGCTGAGTTTCACTTTACAAAAGAAAATTTTCAAGAACAAGATTAATCATCTACCAAAAGACGAAAATTCTAGCAAATTATTCAGTTTTCTAATACCAAATTTCAGTTTTTAACCAAAAAGCAAACAGGTTTTTCAGTTCAAAAAACTAATTTAAAGTATATAAATAGTTGAATCATCAACTAAAAATAGTGTAATTCTTGGTTTAAAAAACGAATGTTTTACAAAAGCCAATTAAATTTTCAGCTGGTTGGAATAGACAAAAAAAGACGAATTTTTTTCAACCTGGTACAAAAAAAATATACTTTGGAAAATCCAGAATTATTTTTTACCCAAATATACGAACTGTTAACAAGATACATGAATTTTTAACTATATATTTGAATTTTCAACTTACAAGGCTAAATATACATTCTCAAAAATGTACACTATACGTCCAAAGATACGAGATAAAAATATACTAGTGCTCAACAGATACGAGCGCCCCGCTCTCCCTTCGAAATCCAAACGCCGCACGAGTAGGAGCCAGTTTCAGGTTCGTATCTTTGGATTTCTCGATTCCTGAAATTCTCGTATCTTTGGAGCTCGAATGTAGTGTAATTTGCTACCCAATTGTTGGATTTTTAAGCTAAACAGACGAATTTTAAACAAAAAAGTTATTTCCTTGCCCAAAAACTTTTAAATTTAAACTCTGCAGTTGCGTTTTTGAAAAAAAGATGACTTTTTAACAAAACAGAATTATTTTTTACCCAAAAGGCCAATTCTAAAAAACATATGGATTTAAAAAATCAAAGTTTGAATTTTGATTGCAAATATTAACTATCAATTATTTTTAAAAAATTCTAATATTCACATTTTTGGTAGAAAAAATAAATTCTCAACTGCAAAAAAACAACAACAATTACATTATCAGCAGGAGAAATAAATTAACAAATAAAAAGATCAATATTTAAAAAAAAATTTAACCTGAAAATTTTAATTTTAAACCAATTAGTTGAACTTTCAAACATAAAGTTGATTTTTTCATTAAGAAAAGTATTTTTTACCCAACAGATAAATTGTGAAAAATTACATCGATCATCATCCAAAAGAGATTAATTATCAAACAGAAATTTTAATTTTCTACTCAAAGTAAAAAAACTGTCTCAAAAAATAGTCTCATTTTCAAAAAAATTAAAATTTTTAAGAAATATTACTATTTGCAACCAAACAAGATTAATTCCAAACTAAAAATATAATATTAGACTTTAAAAAATTTTTTTTTAATAAAAAAAGAATTATCCGTTACGTTGTTTAAAACGAAATAATAATGCGCATTGTAATTTTCTCTGCTGGCGTATTTTCCCAGGGATAAATTTTAAACTTGTTAAAATTAACATTAAGATAAATTAAAGATCGGCCAAAATATATTGCTTCCTTATTATCTTTCTCGGCGTATTTTTCCGGAGATTAATTTTAAACTTATTAGAATTAACCTTGCGTTCCATCGAATTCATTAAAAAAATTTTGTTTAATTAGAATTATTTGGGATTTAATTACTCATTGACGATAAAAAAAGTCGGACGAGAAATTGAAAATCGGCCAAACATTGCCGGAAGAGAAATTGAAAATCGAGAAAAATATTCCTGAAGAGAAAATTGAAAACCGACAAATTAAGAATAATATAAAAAGTGCTAATTACAAAATAAATATCGGTTAAATCATTTAAAAGAAAATAATAAGCCTTATTTTAATTATCTCTGGTAAATATTTAAAAAGAGATAATTAAAATGCGTCTTATTATTTTCTTCCGAACGATTAAACGGGTATTTATTTAGTAAATTAAATTTTTTTATATTATTATTTTGTCGGTCTTTAATTTTCTCTTCTGGCATATTTTTGGCCGATTTTAAATATCTCTTCCGTCATATTCTTCTATTTTTTTCACATAATCTACTTATTGCTAGTAAGTAGAACAACTTCACTGAAAATGTAATTATTCCATTTTTTTGTTTAAAATAAGTCGACGTATAATTTAATTCTATAGAATTCTTAAAAACTTTTATGAATTCTAATTAGCATAATGGTAATTCTAACTAATTAAAAATATATTTAAAATATGCCGGATTTTTATCAACATTCTCAGCATATTTTGCTGGAGATTAATTTTTAGCTTTTTAGAATTAACCGAATTCAAAATAAATACTTAGGTATTACTTGGAATTCAGTTTTACGTTCACGTTGAGGTATATCAAAAGAGAAATTAAAAATCGGCCCAAATATACTGGAAGAGAAACTGAAAATTGAGAAAAATATTCCGGAAGAGAAAATTAAAAACTGGTAAAGCAAAAAATAAAATTAAAATTAAAAAATAAGGATTCGTTTTTTCGTTCAAAACAAAATAATAAGTCACGTTTTGATAATATCTTCTGGATCAAATATGCCGGAAGAGAAATTGGAAATCGGCCACAATATGCCTGAGGAGAAATTGAAAATTATACAAAAAATTCCGGAAGGGAAAATTAAAAATTGGCAAAATAATAATAATATAAGAAATGAAATTTTTAATTAATTTTTAAGAATTCTCTAGAATTCAACAGTGCGTCAACGAAAAAATATATCATTTCTGGTATATTTTTACAATTCTTTTAAATTCAATTATACTCTAATGGTAAAATGTGGTTGAAGAGAATTTTAAAATTGGTCTGAATATTCCAGAAGAGAAAATAAAAACCCGGAATATTTTGTTCTAAGGCATATCTCGACCTTTGATTTTTTTTACATGGCGGAAAATATTACGAGGCGACCACCCGGCTCGTATATCAATTCCCAAAGGACGTCTAAGTGCGCGGAACGAAAACCACAGGTCCGTTGGAGAAAATTAATGGGAAATAATGACATTTAGTCGATACTGTAATCGCCACGAATTTTCTTTAGAACTCTTTGACAGTATCACAAGTGCTTCAAATACATCAACATCGAGGTCAAAGAAGCGATAAAAAATTTCGATTTACAAAAGAAATTAAATTATATTTCTAATAAATTTTCAGAATAATAACAGTAGAATATTAATTAATAATTATAAGCAAAAAATGTGACTTTGTTGACCATAGTAATAATTAATTTTGGATGCTAAAATAATATTAAATAGTGTCAATTACTGGTCAGGTATTTAGAGAAAGGAGAAAAAATTTGCCTTAATCTGGATTTGGACCGGGAACGCCACAAGCGCAGCGCAATAACGCTCCACTTATGGATAGCGGCGTTCGTGGTTCAAATCCGCGCTAAGACATATTTTTTCTTATCTCTACAAATATTTAAAAATTAATAAATAATATGTTATATTTCACATGAAAAATTTATTTTTAATATCCATTGATAGGAAAGATAATGTTTAAAAAAATTTGTATCGATATCGTTATCGCCACCGTTTCAAAATGTAAATTGTCCTTTGTTACTTTTCTTTTGTAGTTTAGATATCCTATCATGAATTTGGCATGTGTAGTTTTTTTTATATAAGTTCAACAATATTTTTTTATGAAAAATAACAATTTCTTATAAATATTTATTTGTTATAAGTATGAATGCAAGAGAAAATTTAATTTTTCATATTTCTCATCACATGAAAGAATGAAAAATGTCAATTTAAGTAAATTTCAATGCTCTTCAGGAATTTTAGAGGTTTCATAGAAAATTTGAAATATTTAATAAACTTTCTGAAATATTTTCCAGAATAGAAATTACAAACATTTAAAATTCCTTAAAATCATTTTAATTGAATTAAGTTTTTCGGAAATTCAAAAAAATATGCAGAAAGTATAAATATTTTTCTAGATTGGAGATATATCTTCTAGTATCATAAACTACCAAATAAACGAGTTTTATTAAAATTCTTCGAAAGGTTTCTTCCATACATTTTGTGAAGGGACATTGAAAAGCTTCTAATTTTTTTAATATCCTAAAAATGTTACTTTTTCTTTTGAATTTGATGAAATCTTTTCAAGTTTGTAATTATTTTTTAATCTTCTCAAAACTTATAAATACTAAGTAAATATTCTCTGGAAATTAGTTTTTAAAAATAGAAAATTACTTTTAATTAACCTAGGACTCTAAAGAAGTTTTTTTATTATCTTTTTACGTTTAGAAATTCTTAGAAAGCTCAAAAATATTATTTTTTGATCTTTAAAAAATCTCAGATTCCACTAAAAATGTTTTTAAAATCCTTAAAAATAAATTTGTAATTTTGCAGTCTTGTGATATTAAAGAATTTCACTTAAAAATTTTACACATTTCTTTTCAAAATTCTAGGAAAACATGAAAACTTTGTTATTATCAAAATTCTTTCGAAAACCTTAAAAAACTTGAACATTTTAATTTTATACATTAAACAATTTACATAGTTTTCAAATTTTGGAAATCGCTTAAAATGAAAAAAATCCCTGAAAGTATAAATTTTCGATTATTAAAAACAACTTTTTTTAGGTTCTTGGAAGAGTTTAGAATTATTTAATTTTAAATAAGGTTTAAAATATTTTGATGACGTTAAGAATTCAAAATGAGCGAAACAATAATCTGAAAGTTTAAAACCAATTTTTTTAATTTTGCAAGATTACGAAATTAAAAAAAAAAGTTCCAATCATATTAAATGATAGACATTGCTAATTTTCATGACTTTTGAAAATATTTTTGAATGATCTAAAACTTGAGAATTTACACACATTTTAAACAAAATGTAGATTTTTTAAAATAAGATTTAAAAAAAGTGTCGAAGCATTTTATGGATTTAAAAAAAGTATCGAAGCATTTTAAGGATTTAAAAAGGTTTCACAAAAAAAAACATTTTTATACAATTTCTTGAAATTTTTTTTATGATTTCTTAAAAATTAATTTTTAAGACAAAATTAAACAAAATTGAAAGTATCTGAAGTGAAATCTAAAAATTCCCCAAAATAATTGAAATATTTCAGAGTAATGTCTGGTTTTTGCAGATTTGCAAAATAAGAAAAAAAATTTGAATCTGTTTAGAAAATATTTATTTGTTATGAAATAATTTTAAAATAATTTAAGTATTGAGAGACTTAAAAAAAATTAAGCAAAATGTATATTTTTGAACATTTTTGAATATAAATTTTAAACACTTTTAAGAATCTTTAGAATTTGTCAAAAGGTTCAAGAATTTTCTAAAGATTTCTGAAAAAATGCAATATGATTTTTCCATACTACAATCATCTTGCAAATAAAAACGCAAATTTTAATATATAATTTTTAATAGCAATAAGAAACATAATTTATCTTTTTTCTACTTTTTAATATTACTTTAATATAAAGACAAAATTTTTCAGTGCAGCAATATAAAAATAAAAAAGAATATAATAAACAATATAAAATAAATAAGCAAAGTAAAAATTGTATAAAACACATTGCATTCTAAAGAGAAAAATGTGTAAATGTATTCAAATTTTCCTATTGAGTGTACTGGTAAACTTTCTCTAAACCTTTTTGTGAAAAGAGCTTTTATGTAATACAAAGCAATCTCTTCCTCTTTAGCTCTTTCATATTTTCTTGATATATACTGACTGAGCTTTTTTCTTTTTCTCTTCTATAATCCGAAACTTTATTCTGAACGTTTTTCCATTCTGACTGAATCATTCTTGCATTATGAGATTATACAACTAGAATTTCGAAGTAAAAAGTTACTATTAATTATAAAGTTGTTAAATACCCAGATAGAAAAATTATACATAGTAAAGCATATCATATATTTTATGATTTCAAAAATTCCAGACAGAAGTCTTAAATTTTTATCCTATCTTTGAACGTTATATTGATATCGAAATATCTCCTTTATAGAGATTAAGAAATTATTTTGATCATACGTTCAATATATGAGTATTGTGATGTTGCATTTTGCAACTCACAAGACACATTAAATGGTAAAATTGTAACTTAAAGTAATTCATCATTATCATGAATTATATCGCCACAGACACCTCTGAAGCTACACGATACTCCATGATTGATTTCGATCT
>JAAAKG020007001.1:0-21336 GCA_010014905.2 Druon quercuslanigerum
AAAGTTGCGGATCTAGCAAAAAAAAAGTTTTTCAAAAATTGTGCCCGTAATTTTTGATTTTTCAAAAAACCGTTTACAGCACTAATGAGCACAAATCTAGCACAAATTAGAACAAATTTCATTTTTTCGAAAAAATAAGTTTGCGGATCTAACTTCCGGGACATCATGTTGTTAATTTGAAACTCCTCTGAAAGTTAGAAGAAAAGATATTTCTTATTTGGTAGTACTTTAGAGGCTAGATGAATACGTTTTGAAATATAATTAAATAAATATTAGTTTCAAATTTGAGTCCATTTAATATATTTAAAAAAATTTGTATTATCTCTCAGTAAACGACACCCAAAGGAAGGAAGTTTTTATGGAATTATACGCAATTTTTTATTGATATCCATGTTACTATGATCGATATCATGTCGTTCTCAGTCCTACCAACCAAGATAAGAAATAAAACAGTTACGTCAATTACTTTTATTTCTTAGAGAATTCAATTAGTGGTACAGATGACTAACGTATTAGTAACTGTGACTACAAATATATTACGAACTTCAATTAGTTACGAGTATCACAAACGGTTTCTTAAGCCGAATATTCGATTAGTCGGCGTTACTAACTGAAAAGTTGTAGGAACCATTAAATGCTTTAGTAATAAAAAGATAGTAGCCCCAACTATTCATTTTTCACAGTGTTCACTGCATGTAAATCAATTATTTTCAAATGACTATAACAATAGTTTGGCAAAGAATAATTATATTGCTGGGTACTGTTTGGAAACGGAAAAAATCTGCCCTTTCAGATGAAATTATCATTGTTCCCAACCAATAAGCATATAAATTAATATTCTCCTTCTTCTAAAAACTTTTTCTTAAGGTGTCGATAATACCCCTGTTTACCCTATGATGCATTTTTAAACAAAAATCGCATGCTTAAAATTGCAGTTGCAGAAATTGATTTTCAGCAAAAAAAACAAATTAAACTTCATCTAGATAGTTCATATTTCAACGAAAGAGATGGATCTTCAAATGATGGAATGAATTTTTAACATAGCAGTTTAACGAAATAGTTTAATTTTAAATGAAAATTTGTTTTCTCATTAAAAAAACGAATTTATAAGAAAATACATCAATTTTCAACTAAATTCTTCAATTTTCAACCAATAACGTCCCTTTGCAACTAGTAGTGGACTAGTCACATTTTCAGTTAATTTTTAACAAAAAAAAACGAACTTTAAACAAAATAGTTGAATTTTCAAGTAAAGAGATGTGCCTAAAACTAATACAATTTGTAAATAGTAAGATAGATTTTTAACAATCAAAAAGACGAATATATAGCAAAACAGGGTAAATTTTCAACCAAAAGGATAAAGTTTTAATTAAAAATGATAAATTTTCAGTAAAAAAAAAAGTCAAACAAAAAATTAAGTTTAGAAGAGCAGTTACATTCAAAATTAAATATATTTGAACTGTGAAGTAATAGAGATGAAATCTGAATCAGAAATATATAAGTAGACTTTCCAATTAAAAAGAATTATTTATCAACGAGCCGGAAAGTAGGTAGTTTGGAAATCAAATTTTGAATTTTGTCTTCCTCTGATTTCATTGCATAAAATTATTCATAAGAGTGTAGATTTCATTTCGATCTTAAATATGTGGGGTTTTTATTGGGTTATATTAATTCGGGTCTCATTTAATTGAAAAACGAGAAAAGGGGAAACTTTCTCGAGAACAGGGGGAAAAAAGGGGAAATCTTTTTAAAAAAATATATGAGGAGAAGAACAAGGATAATAGTGTGAGGTATGTTAAATGCTTTATTTTTTAAATAAAATCAGTAATTTTTTTTACGCATTTAAAACCTGTTACCACCTCCTTGTTGTGTGACGTATTTTTTGAACGGCCCCTAATGCATATCTTGCTAGTTAACGCTCCATCAATTGAGAGCCCCTGATTACACGGAGGCACCTGACGACTCTATCAGGCCTCAAGTCTATACACTTTTAGATGTGCGTTTGTATTGTAATGCCGACGCATGCTGACACCTACATGGACATCCGAGTCACGTTGGGCTCATCTCACATACCCTATAACCGCGTTATTCCTTATTTAAATAAACACCCACCACCATCGCTGGAGATACTACCTTACCCGTAATTCTACCTGGCGGCGGCTAACGCAGATGGAGATAAACAGAAGGAGGTGGGAATCACTAACAGAATGAGAAAGAAAAGGGGAGAGATACGATTAAATATTTTTTTAAAGTAGTACAATTTTACTTCTCCTCATTTGACTAGGAAGCATAAAAACCATATTTTACTAATTGAATATGGGGAACTATATTTCAGAAGAAATATAGAAGATAATAATAAATAGGAATGCTATAATTATTCACAAAAACATTTTCCAATTGAAAATAGCAATTGAAAAATTTGCTTTCATATAGCTGATGTATTAATTGAAAATCATATACAACACTTGTCACTTTTTTTATAAACATTGTTTCTGTTACGATCTATACAGTTTTTAATCTTGAAAATTAAAATATTTTAGAAACTCCTAAATTACGTAAGATTTTACAATATTTTTCAATACTCAATATATTTTTATAGAAAGAACCTCGTACCAAATTTGCAGAAAATGGCTTCTTGACAAGATTTCTAATTACGATTTTTTGTTGTTGTATTTTCGAACTTACAGATAAATAACTGAAAAAGAAATTATCAGATAAATGCACACTTTTTGCTCAAAAAGTTAACAAAATTCAAATTTTTGCAAGTAATTTACTAGAAAATTCGTTGAATTCCTAAAGAACCAAAACCACGGGATAGGTTTTTATTAAAATATTGCAATATTGGGGTCAACTCACTTCACAGTAATTGCGTGAAAAGTCCCCTCTTAGAAAAGTGTTTTATTTTATTATAAGTGTTGTTTTACCAACCTTTGAAGATTCACGCATGGAGACCTGCATTTTCTAAGAACCAAAAGAACGAGAGATTTTCGAATAAACTATTAGAATAAAAAATCACTTTAAAATAAATTCTCGAAGAATCCCCTACCAGCAAAAGTGTTGGAATTTATTTAAAGGTTTTAACATTCCTTAAACATTTTACCAAAAAACAAACATATCCTACCTACCAATACCACGGAAGATGTTCTAATCATATTAGTAGGGTAAAAAATTAATTAAAAATAAGCTTGGAAAGCATATACTAGTGAGGAAAATGTTTTAATTGTCCTAAAGAATTGATTTATTATCTTTTACGATATATTAAATGAATTTTCATGCTGTAATAAGTTTTTGAAATTTATTTTGCGAGTTTTTCGACTTCAATTTTTTAATTTAAAAAAATCTATTTTGGCTTTGATTGTCGGGGTATGTCCATTGACTGGTTTGGATAACTACACCGAAAAAACTATATTCTTATATTAAGAGGGTCATATTCTTACAGGCATATTATAACCAAAAGGATAAAATATTCTTAAATAGAGAATAGTATTGGGGAAGAAGAAATGCGAAAAGGAAAATGCGCCTTGCTCTGTTCAATAATTTCTCTCTTTCAGGCACTGTGGGTCTCTCAGGATCCACCTTTTTAAAACACTTTTTCGCTGTATTAATGAAGTTTTTGTACGATTTATTTAGCGTTTTTTGTAATTTTATGATCTTGAAATATATGAGAGAATCAAGATTTACGTGATAATTATTTATAATTTGGGTTAATTGTTTTATACATATAAACAAATACAGAAAAATCACCTTTTTCAGAAAAAATTGATTGTTTAAGAAACTTTTGAACTTATAAGGTAGTTTCTTGGCCTACTGATCATAAATATTTTGTCAGATTTGTAAAATTGAAAATTACAAGTCTCAAATAACGGATAAATTTTTATAAAAATGTTAAGATTTGAGATTTAAAAAAATACTGTACACGTCATCGTTCGTGCCTCCGGGTTCTGCTAAGAGCGGCTCTTTTTCTTTGTCCTTTCATTAAAAAACTATTGATCCAGCTTTTTGAATCCGCCATATTGGATTGAGAAAACTCAAAATTTTAAAAGTATATTCGCACTCAACCACCCCACGAAGCCCCCGCGTCTATATTCTCGGACTAAAATGCACTAATTTTTATCATTTTCATCTGCCACTTTGAATTCGCCATCTTGGATGAATACAAATAAAAATTCTGATGCACTGAGAGACCTTTTGTTAGAATACATGAAAAAGCTGAATTAGAATTTAGTATAATATCGTTCCAAAATAGGGAAAACCGAAGTTTTATTGCACTTACTCGTATTACAAGACCGAAGTTTAATATTATCATACGAGTATATAAAACACGAAGACGATAAAGTAGTATTCTAAATACAAAATATTACGAATCTCCATTTCAAGAATGAAGACTATGAAAAAATTAAATGCTTTTTACTGAGTTTTCGAAAAATAATTTAAATAAGAAAAATAGTTAATATCATAATCTCGAAAACGTATTTAAGAAATTGATGTTGTCAACATGATGTTGACAGAAACCTGAGACGCATAGCAAACTTTGAAATAATTATTCTTGATTTTCCATATAGTTTCGTTTGAGAATGCTCCTTAATTGTTTTCGCCATTTTCAGATCGAGTCGAAAGGTTATGTTTAACAAGATTTTAAATCGCTTTTAGGAATCTGACACTATTTGGGGGTTGGACGTCAGATGACCTGATGGAAACGTCATACACTGGGAGGAAATGCACTTTTTTCGTTCAAAAATGTCCAGAGCCTTTAATTTTGGTCCGATTTAGATTTAAAAAAAATTAAAGTTCATTAAATTCTGAAGAGCTTGACGCTCCAAACTTTTGCCGCCTTTGTTTGTTTATTAAAAACTTTTTCACTCAAAGTATGGAAAAACTGACATTTTGTGCATGAAATTTTTTTTTACGCTTTAATAGCTGATTGAGTATACGCTATATTATCTTCGATGAATGTTTAGGGGCTCAAAGAAAACAAATAATTTGTTCATTATTCCATTTATTTGATATAGACAAATTTTATGAACAAATTAGCAAATAGTCTTATTATCGGTAAAACAAACTTTGTTTGCTAAAAGTGCTTCATATTAATGTAGGAATAATTTTTAATTACAAAATTAATAAAAAGTTTATAATAACCATTTGTATAAATAATTTTCGTGGCAAAATACTAAAATTTGAGATTTTTTCAAAATTAAATTTCCTTCAATCACCAGAACGACTTCAGATATTTTTTAAAATAATAAATATTTATTTATATTTAATCAAAAATAATAATTAAAATTTTGTTAAACAAATTGTATAAACAAAATCCAAATTTTTGACCTTTCGCACAGAAATTTTTTTCTGCACTGGAAATATTTTAAGCTGTTGGACGAATGACTGCTAGTTACAAAAATATTTGACAAGTTAATAATAAACATTGTTATAAATAATTCTCGCGACAACGTATTCAAATATATCTTCCATAATAAATATTAAAATATAACAATTTAAATGTTTATAAGCAATTTAGATAAACAAATTCCAAATGTTGGCATTTTTAGTTGGAAAAAGTCGGATGACTGCTTAGATTCATTCAATACAAAATCTTTTTCTTCATGCTATGTCCGACAGTACGTATTTCCCGGATTGTTTTTAAGCAGGGAACGACAGTTTTTGTGGTTTGCTCGATTAATGCGCGTTTCGTATTGTGTTGCAATTTGTAGTGCTCTCTGTGCGTTTATTTGTTTATGTGTGGTTGCATTTCCTACTTCATTAGTCTGCGTTTGTGTTTTTGATGCCCGTCCGAATTTTGCAAAACTGAGGCGCAGCGCTACATAAAGTGACCTATAGGGTGCGCTGCCGCAAGCCACAAAGGTTAAAGCAGTAGCTATTATATAACCGAGTGCAAGCTAGGAGCCGACAGCACTATTATTTTCAATAATAAGAATTCATTAAACATACTTTTGCTCTAGGACGAAGAAAAATAGTATACGACACACGGCCAGAAAGGTGGACTTCCTGGCGTGCTGGACATGGAGCCGAGGCGCAGCTGAGGCAAATTACTATTGACAATAACCCATACCTACATGGTCATAAGAGAAAATTTAAATTTGATAAAACCTTAAGGTTAAATATTTTGTCACTAGAATTGTTAATAACAGTAGTTATTTTTCACTTTTCTAACATTGCTGTGACAAAAATTGTTTATAATAATAGTCATTAAAAACTTTTAAATTAGTTTTGCTTTAAATGTCATTCCTACAATGTAAAGCACTTTTAGCAAAAAAATGTTTTACCGATAATAAAACTATTTGTCAATTATTACTTGTCTTTTACTTGAAAAGAAATACAAATTCGTAAAGTAAGCAATTGGTGAATTATCGTGAATAATTAACTAAAAACAATTACTTTTATTAAATATCTCTCAACGGCTACGTGAACAGAGTATTAGAGCACCAATTGATCCCGGCCGGGCCCCGCTCGGGCAGCCCATCCATATCATGGCCGGATGCTGGCCAGCGCAGCGTGACGATGTTGGCCGGATTTCGACCCGAAACCAGATTCCGGCTCACAGCCGGGCCCTCCAGCCCAAGACTGGTCAGCCTCCGATTTAAATTTCTACCCGTGTTAGAATTTTATGAACTTAAGTTTAAAAAAAAATCAAACTCGGACGAAAATTGAAGGCTCTGGACACTTTTGAACGAAAAAGTGCATTTCCCCCCATTGTGCGCCATGAGTACAGTTTGTTTCTTTATAGAGCTTAATAGTATATAGAGTGTTTATTTTAGTCATGATGTTTGCAATAATATAATTAACTATTTATTTTATAATTTCCTCTAAATTTAAATTGTTTAATGAAATTATTAGGGGTTGAATGCCGCGAGAAAAAAGCTTTTAAGATTAAGCAAGAAATACATTATTTGACTGTAAAATTGTATATATGATGTTCGGTTAAATTTAAATAAATATATACATTATATTAAATAATATTAAATACATTTCCTGATTTATCAGTTTTGTCGCTGACTTTACCAAATTATTCCGTCAAACATTTTATGCAATATAAGTTGTAGTCTTACATATTCTAATTATTATAATATTTATATTGGATAAAAGGGATATATTTTTATTAACTCTTCTGATCATTTATATGTTTTAAATATTTTTGTCATTGAGGTCGCACATATTATTAATTTTTTCATTAGCTGCATTAATGATTTTAACAATAAATAAATTTTGTTAACTAGAAAAAATAATAAAATCCATTATATTAGCAAAATAAATCATAGAAATATAAAGTTCAAACTGCTTTCAAAATGTATCTCAAAATTAAATTTTATTTATAATTAACTAAAATAGTGTTAACAATAAATATACAATAAAGTACAATAGTACTAAATAGTTCATAACCTTTTCTTTTTTAAATAGTTATGAAAAGTTACTTTGATTGTTTCGTATTTTTTTTTGTTTATTTGCAAACAGTATCAAGTTTATATTATTTTTTCTTTTTCTTAATGCAATGCAAAGAAAAAGTCAGGTCAACTTATCGTGCAACTTATCGTGACATTTTTCCTCCGGATCGCAAGAGAACTACTACTCCACACATATACACGCTCGAGGCAGGGGGTTGTTAGGAAATGTAGATTTTCATCTTGAAACTTTAAGTGATTATAGAAAAACCCCCAAGCATTCTGAATACTCAAAATAGACTACCTGTTAAGTTCATTAGTACAAAGAAAATGTCCACAGGGTCTGATTTACAAAATATATGTGGCACTTAGCCAAATCTAACGACAAGTTTTGAACAGGATAACATTTCAATAGCCAATTTTTTACATTCTCCGTAAACACGATGACTCTCAAAAAAATTAGCGAATTAAATCGATCTTCAGCACAATTTTTTAGGCCCTAAAACCAGCCATTTTGGACAAAAATTGAAAAAGTGAAATTTTAAAAATGTGTGAAACTATTTTTTTCAGAATTTGAAAATTCCATGTATATATCTATATTTATAATATTGAAAAAGACTAACAATGTCTCTTAATGCCTTTTTTTTGATAAAAAGAAAATTCTCAGAGTTATGGCATTTAAAAATTTTTTAAATCAATCGAAAATCCAAATTTTAAGCCAAACAACGCACGAGATAAATAAAAAGCCAAGATAAGAAAAACATTGATTTTTTTAAAGCCCTACAAGATTATAGTAACAACTTTTTCGATTTTCTTGGAAAATCGAAAATTCAAATTTTGATTGCACAAACAATAATGCAAAAGACAAAATTCCATTTTGTGGTCAAACTACGCAGGATATGAAAAAAGATAAATCAACAAAAATTCTGATCCCAAAAAAGATCTAAAATTTTGTTACAATTCACTTTTTAATAGGACGCGTACTTTTTGTTTTATTCGTGAAAAATAACATTGAAAGTAAAAATAATTTTTTTTTGAAAAAACGACCAAAGTTTTGAAAAAAAGGATTGAACAAAACCTGTTTATAAATGTCCTTTAAAAATCAAGCACGCAGCGCTAGTTTCACAATGAGAATGTGTACCTGAAAGCCTACAAAGCTTCGAGCAACTTAATCTTTAACTATACCTAATTAAGTAGAAAATTCAGAATATAAAGAGGCATGTAATGACTGCGATCTAAAAGAGATCTTTTTGATAAAGTTTTATTCAAGCATTCCAAATAAAAATAAAAAATATCCGAGCGCGAAGCGCGAGATTCATCAGACGTGCGGCAGATTTTTTATTAATATACTTGTAAAGTTTTAAATTTCGTCAATTGATTGAGTAAAAACAGTCCATTCCTTTTAAAATTCTCGTTTGAATAATAGATATACAGGTTTAAATTACGACAAAATTATATTTGACCTTTTAAAAGTATGTCGTTTTTATAGTAACATATTTATATAGTTATGGTCACATATTTTCTCAACATTTCAGATAAGTTTCAGGTTACTGGAATGCAGGTTTTTAGTGTGTTCCCTAAGGGCTTACATTTTCCTTTTACCTCTCTCGTATTCCTTTACCCATCCATTACACTCTTACTTCAGTGGTGGGAGGGAGACCTACAGTTTAAGGAGGGTTCCAAACCACCAAGAACAGCAGTTTTCAATACACAAAGAACTCTTTCTTTAAAGTCATTGGTCCCACGACTCTTCGGAGATGAACACAACTCCCTTGCTAGGCCAAAAATTCCGCAATATTCCATGAAATTATAAAAAATCTTAGAATTTACCAGAATAAGTTGAAGAAATAGTAAAATAGTGCACTCTAAAAAGAATTTTTAAATCAAATACTATTGAATAATATCCCAGAATTACGCATATGTAGAATATTGAAGAATATTCCAGATAAATCTATACAATTTCAGAATTAACCAAAGCTGTTTTGGTATTATAAAATATTAACGAGAAGTTCCATTGATAAATAAATATTTATCTTCGAAAGATCATGAAGTGAGAATCATTTTTTATTTCGAAGAAAATTATGCTAATTGACATCTGTTGAAAAAAAAACAATATGGACATTTTTTTATTTAGCGTTAATCCCATTCTCAGCACAATTCGCCCTTGGCGATATTAGTTAGAAATCAACTTTATTCGAAACTTTGATATTTATTTTAGTTAGAATACATTTTTTTAAATCTTGTAGCTTTGTTCCTACTGATGGTTAATTTTCTAAATCTAAATAGGCATATTTTTCGAGTGGAGAATATTTCTAAATGAAAATATGTGTCCGACCTTTGAAATCAGTTTGACGGCACTCTTTTATTTTGATTAACCTAATAGGCCCATTAATATGTAGCAGTTGATTTGGCTGCGGATATCATTACTGCTCATACAACAGTTCAGCAGGTTTGGTTGTCTGACGAAATTGAAGGCGCAGCGTGTCCTGCATCATAATTTCCATGCTAACTACTTCAATATTTACGTCACACGTGCGCCTAAAATATATTTTTTTTATTATTAAAAAAAGTAGATCCACTTAATTTTGCGTGATACGAATTCATAAATAGCAAGTCAGGCTGTAACATTAACGACCTTCTTGAAAATAATTCGTGGTATTTTTTGTATATTTTTAAAATACTCGAAGTATTTGCAGAGATTAATAAATTATGATTAGCAAGTGCATAATGTTGAAACATCCATTATATGGTTTAAATTTCAAAGGAATAGTTTTTAGACAAATTAATTTCAAAAATATCTTTTTTGGCTACAGTTTCATTTTATAAGATAAAACTGTAGCGGATCTTACTATGAAAAAGGTTTCTTTCCCTGATGTTATTCAGAATGTGATATTTACTAATTTTAAATTGTGGCAAAGTATTTTGATATGTTTTCAAAACCGGATTTTATTTACTCCATTTAAAACACACATTTTATTAAAAACGTCATCGATAAATTGGCTAAGAAAATATTTTACTGTTAATACATTCGAGATCTTGTGGTTTTTGATTGCTAAGGTACTGTTAAAAATATTTTTAAATTCAAAATACCAATGTGTATTAAAATTATTATCTCAAGCATATGAAACCGTCATTAAGAGCGTGATACATTACATTTCATTTATATTCATTTATATTCATGATAATCACACTGATAATTTGATTTTAGACAAAATCAAAATAAGTTTAGCAGTTATTTTCGATTATTAATAATATAAGATGTTACCTTCTTCCAGTTATCAAAAAAAAATTTGATATGTTGAAGTATTATACAATAGGTTCCAATATAAGAACCTACGTAGGATCATATATAGAATCCTATATAGGAACCTGTATTAGTTGCGTACCATTAGGTACCATTATGTACCTTATTGGGGAGGGTCCAATAAAGGCCATTATATAGGATTATATAGGATCCTACATAGGACCCTATATAATTTCCTATAGGTGGCACCTTATGCAAATGACTTCATATACATTTGTAATAAATTTAATACAGATTTTTCGAGCAGTTTAGGCAAAAGCTGTAATCCTCTTTCAAATTAGTAGCAGATATTAACCCTTAATTATGTACTGCTATACAGGTTATTCTAGACTCAAGTGTCGCGACTTATATGGCTGTATAAACAAACAAAAAATAAATCGAAAATTGCTTTTCCAAAAATCAGTTGAAGTTTTAGTTTGCGAGTTATAAAATGTATAAACTGGACCAATCAGCAGCGCCGCATAAACAGCTGCGCGTGCGTGAGCATGAGTACAACGCTTTGGTAGAGACCGCCGGTTCTCTGCAACAATCCGTCGGTCACTGCCACAGGGTTGGTCTCATGTTCATGCACACACAACTGTTTATGTGGCGCTCCTGATTGTTCCAGCTTAAACATATAAGTGGCGAAACTTGATTCTGAAACACCCTGTATATATATTTTCATTTTATTAAACCCTATACAATTGAAGAAAATTGGTGCTGAAAAAAATAATTTTTAATATATCGCTTGTTAATATCGTTTTTTAATGTATGCATTTTTAAACATTATTAAAATGATCTAAAAATCATATTTAAAATAAACAAGTGGTGTAACGAGATGTCTTAAAAATCTCTCAATCTCGCAAATCATGAGGTTTTGAAGAATAAAAGAAATTTCTAAATATTTTTGTGTGTTGGTTTCTTTTTTATCCAAACTCAGTATTTAAAAAAAAATCACGAAGTTTCTCAATTTTCCACAATGTTTAGTTAGGTTAGCGTCTTATACAAGAAATATGTATTGCCATAGAAAATTATTAGATTTCAAAGATTAAACATTTTTTAACCGTTCTCACTTTTTAGTTTTAATAGCGTTTTTTGACGGAAATTAAAATTCCTAAACGAAATTCATTAGATTTTAGGAGTTAAAATACTTTTAATAATTTTTAATTACGTTAGAATTTTAAACAGAAATTTATTTATTTAAATTTATTTAAAACAAAAATGCAAAGTTTTTATTTTCTCTGCATTGTACGAAAATATTGTACACTAATTCTGAACTTCAGATATCAATTTTTATCAATTATCGAACATATTTTTCTTGTACTTTGTTTTATTATTTTCGATGATAGATATTATAAAATACAAAGATTAAATGTGAAGATTAATTTCTTGTTTTAATTTCAAAATTTCATGAGACAAATAAAAGTTATAAACGAAATTGTACGCAAATTGTACTTATTTGTTCCTTATTATTCCCGAAACCAAAAATCTGCTTTGCGGGCTAAGAACGTCCTTACCACAACTTTTTATGGAAATTGAGATTGTTATATCGCTGAAATTGACTCAAAAAGTAGCATCTGATGGTGTTAATAACAATGAAAATTGTTTATTATATTTACATGCAAAGAAGACGTAATTAACTGAAAATTGAATGATATCACTTAGATACAACGAAATAAAATTAATATCTTCGATATTTTTGAGGAATCAAACCCGAATGACAAAGAAATATTTGTGAAAAATTCATCTATTTTAGTTAAACAATAATTAACTGGTCTTATTAAGTAGGGACCTTTCACTGGTACAGAAAGTGAAATTACCTTACAAATGAATAGAGCAATTACTTCATCTACAACAAAGCTGTCACAAGCCCAGCAATTACTCCACTCAGTTACTCCCACAAAAAGTGTGCCAATTTCTCTAAAGTGTTTTGCAGGGCGAAACCCCCCAAGAATCATCTTTCAAGACCCCAGGATACTAAAATATAATGACGGTGCTGCCGATTGACTCTTTGACTTTCAAAAAATGGTTCTTGCACGTCGAAGCGGAACACCGAATTCCACGGCAGTTACAGGCAGACCCAGTCGAAAAAAATGCATATACAAGATAAGGGCGGAATGGCGATGCCCAGCGGTCAAAAGAGGATGGAATGGGGTTGAGACCAAGAACCACAAGCGGGACTGGGAGTACTTTCTTAAACACACATTTTAGGTACTGTAACCGCAATGCGCGGTTAACTTTAGTTTAGTAGAAGTTAAACCAATGATTATGTTGTCAGGTACGGTGGGTGGAGTGGAAAGTGATCGCTCACCGCGGCCATACGTGACACACACAACTGCATTCAACATTGCACAGACAAGAAACGCGTGTTGAGTTCCAAGTGTGGGGAAAAGTACGTGAGTACTCATGAACACGCGAATACCAATGAACGTATATGGACATATACAAGTGTGAGGAGGGCTTTACATTGCACACGATGCCTTCAAGCGTTACCACTCGCGCAAGTATATAAGTAAGCCGATTCATCAACATTATCACTGACGGACGTAGTTACCCCCACGAATGCGAGGGGTTCCCAACTACCTGCTGTGCCGTATCGCCGACTTTTTCACCTGAAGAACGAACACGCCCCGTGCCCGAACATTACAGCAAATTAATTGGTAGTCAGCACTGCCGCTTTTAGAAACCGGAACTGGGAGCCACAAGTGATACCGATCGTCCGCTTCGATTACAACGTGGCAGAGTAAATTCAGCGCCGATGCTACGATAGTATCTGAATATATCGGACAATATTAATTGACGTTTTCACAAGAAATGCGAGCAATGTTTTTCATTTTCGAGAATTTGAATTATTAGAGGAGTAGCTATTATTGAAGATGATGGTTGTGAAATATACACAAAATTGCATTCCTGCTCTAAATTACAACATTTTAGGATACAATTTTAAACTTCAAAGTGGGAATAACATCAATATACACCAGAGCACCGATAGAAGAAACCCGATTTACCAGTTCCTAGAACTGCTGGCCCACGCAGTTTCTTTAAGCGCACCAGTGTCAACAATGCCTCGCACCAATAGGGGAGCGATAAAAGCGGCAATACCCACAATTTTCACGTTTCAAGGTCCCGATTTACAAACAAGGCCAGTGCGATGCATCCCTGGAAATTGTTGTTATATCGGAGCTCTGCTGTACAGATCGGCCTCTCAATACGAAACTGGGGAGGAAGCATGTCCGCGAATCAAAGTTGCCCCTCCACTCGCCCTTCACTAAAGTAGGCTTCAAAAGTACGCAACCCTCACTTTTAATGCTCACTACTCGTTCAAAAAAAATCGCAGAAAATTCCAGCCAGGTAGACGTGAAAGCTCAAAGTCTCCCGTGTTGAACGATATGTATATTGTTGCTCTACAAATTTCTTTTCGCTAGCTAGGTTTTGGAGGCAATTTTTTTAGATTCGAATTTCGAGACTTCCCAAAACCAGCTGAAAGTTTTAAAAAATCTGAAAAAATTCGCAGACGCTCCTTTAGTTCCTTGCCTTTTCTCCTCCTAACTATTGACCTGTGTGTGAGCCGTTATCCCTTTCATCCTGAGGCACCTGTTGTTGTGAAATGGATACTTTTTTTCTAACACTTTTTCTACGGTACATACATGCCTTAAATCGTGAAATATTCTTAAATGATTATTTCGCGGAATATCGATCCTATTTATTTTTTTTAGAGCGTACTTTAATCAAGTTGAAAAACTGCACATTTTAAGCCATAAACCAACTTTCTATCATTATTCCTGTCCCAGACAAGATTTTGCGGAAAATGGTCTGTAATTAGCAAACAATTTAATATTTTGACACGTTTTACATCAGCGCTAGCGTAAAAATTTTTGTAGAAGAACAATATATATATATATATATATATATATATATATATATATATATATATATCGTGCAACGCGATAGAGTTTAAGCTTTAACGCCTACCTGGCTAGTCATGAAACACGATGCGAAGTCTGATTACACTAGTCAGCGAGTCAGCTTCCGAGCTCAAAGTTTGAGAAATATGGTTCCTTATTGAGAGGCCGACCTGTAATAAAAACAATACGTGTAAAACTAAAGATTTAGGAGTACAAATCACCAGTAATGTAACAAATAGAATGTTTATAACAAATAGAAGTAGTGGAAAACTTGCAATTTTGATAATTTTTCTCCTCCCATAACTTTTCTCATAGAAACGATTGGAGAAGACCACAACCTTTTATCTCATCGGGAAGGAGTCGAACATTTGCGTTACTCAATCATCGCTCTTGCAGGTGTATATGTTATGGATTAAATGAGGTTCAATTTTTGCAATAACTTACCATTTTCCTGTAGTGGACAATGATATATCTGAATTCACTCTAAAAGAAGAAAATTTCATAAAACTATCAAATGTGTTGGATACCGCAAACAAAATGTGATACAGAAGTGACACTAATTGACACATGGGAAAGAAATCGGTTATGATGATTTGGACATGTTTCATGGACGTGAAAAAAATGAGAGAAGTATGCCAGAACACAAAAGTATGGCAGCAAATATTTAATACGAAGAGTGTCAGTAGAGTGAATGACGCCTGAAACAAAGACCTTGGATACTAGTGGACCCAAGTGGGGAACCTCACATGACGACTTTGTGAGGATCTTCACTTGGGGTCTAGAGAGATTGATCAGCAACCTGGTTCGGAGCAGTCTTGCGGAACAAACGTGTTATTAAATAAATAACACGAGAATTCCAGATGAAGCTAAAAATATTACATTCCCTTCCGCACATTACTCCCTTCCCTAGCAAGTGAGTCACGCCTATTCCGAAAGAGACGGTTTGATTGTGCCATAATAATAATAATAATAATAATAAAAAGAGCCTCGGTGGCTCAGTTGGTTAGACGCTCGGACTTTACCACAGAGGTCCGGGGTTAGATCCCTGAGCCGGTACCTCTGGACAATTTTCTAAGTACCTTTACCGAGGTTTTGGTGGTTCGGAACCCATCTTAAGCTGTTAGTCCCCCTATCGTGCACTTGACTGCAACCCTGTCCGTCATTGATGGGGTAAAAACCCAGGCTTTGTCCAATATGTTGGGGGCACACTGCACTCGTCAGATCACTTGATTGCATTGTAAAAATGCGTCCGTGACTGATGATATATACCGGGACAGCCCCGTTCAAAACTATTCTAAAATATATTAAAATCCATCTCTAACCAAAAATGTCTTCGACATGTTGGACTGTAACCATCTTAAGCCTGTCACAACATTTATAATAATAATAATAATAATAATAACCTGAAGCAGAAAAACCGCTTCAATGGGCATGAAATCAGTTTTTGAAAGTGTGAAATCAAAAATTTTTTGCCTAACTAATGCTAAAAATTAAAAAACGAAATTACAAAACCTCTTGTCGATTCGAGATCTTACGTGTTCGAGAAGCAATTAAAATTTATGAGAAAAAAAATTTGTAAATGAAAAACTAAATTGTTATTGGAAGACCACGAGTTAATGGTAAAAGATTTTTTAGTTTCATAATATATAATGTGAAATAAAACCAAACATCTGATTACTGTTGATCTTGAAACTGATTCATTCAAATGTTTTCAAAGATTACTTTTAATTATTCCTTGAACACAAAATCTTAATGTACGAAGAGTTTCTAAATTTCGTCTTCACTTTTCTTGGACGAAAATAACCAATAGTTTTCTATTTAGAATGTTTAGAAACTGAATTCTTGCCTATTAATTCCAAGGCTGGATCCAGAGAGGGCGATACCAAAAATTTAATAAACAAAAGTTAAATTTTGAAAATGATTATATCAGGTACATAAAGTAGGTACTTAAGGGCTCTTAATTTCCTTGACAAGTTTAAGGCCCTTAATTATTATCAGTGCAATTTTTGATCCTCAGGGGGCCGTGCTTAAAATAAGTAAAGTTTTTTCTAAAATTTTTAATCACGCCCTCACCCCTTTGCTAGGGTGTTTAAATTTTTACCTGCCCCTGTTTAATCTCCTATCTAACGTAATTTTTGTCAACTTATATGTTTTCGTGAATTTATTAAGGAGTTATTCATAAATAGCGTAAAACGAATTTAGGTAAAGGTTGGAGGTTTGATCAAATCTTACTTTTTCTTACGAATTATTAAAGAATTTCATCAGATTGTTCAATTTTTAAGGCAAAAAGATAAATGTTTTATATAATGGCGAAAAGAATTATGAATTAAAAATAATTAATGTAGAGCAACACATTTTTAGATGTGAAAATGATGAACTGTTAGCGGTTAATTAAACTTTCAAAGGTCTGTTTAAAATATCCATTTCTATGCTTTATGTCCAGTGTTCCAAACGTACCTTGCTTAAAAATAATTAATACGATTATACAATGCTGCAATATTCAGACGGTAAAAATTAAAAATATCAAAGTGTTCCGAACTTACCGACTCTTTCCAGCTTTAGGATACTTCCGGCAGAGATGCCGCATATTTTCAAAAATCGATACTACTTGAGAGTGAATTGAACAATCAACAATTACATTATTATTATTATTATTAAAAAATTTTACTTGGGTAAACCCAGTTATACATCATAGTCACGGACTAAGTCAAGTGACTGATCAAATCAGGATGTTCTTAGTTAATCTAATACGATGCTTGAAACCTCCTGCGATGATGCTGTAGGTATACAATTACGAGCGGCCGCGAGTGTTCGAGGTAACAACAGTCACCCCTGGATGCTTTCTTAGAGCTACCATCTGTCACTCCACAGGTTTTTAGTCGCTTGCTTCCTGATGGTCAAGAAAGTTTCTGACAATGCGGCAGGTGTTTAATAAACCCGCCTTCTGAGCTGCTGCCAATACCCTACTGATTCCTAAATGTTCAAGATGTTGAGTGCATCTTGCGTGTGCAATGCCTGTAGCCGAAATCACAATGGGATGAATAGATGCATGATTCACATTCCTCCATATGGTCTTTACTTCATCCCTAATTCGCGGTACTTGTGAATCTTGGTTGTATAGGTTGATTGCAAATTTCGGTTAAGTGTACAAGCAATGTTGATGATGTAGACTATTCCACCTTTTTTTCTCGCATCACGATGTCAGATCGATTGGCCCGGATGTAATGATACGTTTGGATAGTATAAACATCCCAATATAAGATGTAATCTTCGCTTTCTTAAACGGGCATTGGAATGTATCTATAGACAGGTTACTCTTTTAAGAGTCCTAGGTTAAGGGCAAGTTGTTGATGTATAATGCCCGCTACATCTTTATTTCTGTACGTATATTCTCTCTGAGCCATTACGCGACAGCCATCAATTATGTGCTCTATGGATTCGTTAGTATCTTCACATAATCCGCACCGGTCAACCATATCTTGATGTAACATGAGTTTGCGATAATTCCTGGTGTGGACAACCTTATCCTGTATCGCAATGACGAATCCTTCCGTCTCTGGATACGGAACACCCTTTCTTAGCTAAATATTAAGCGCCTCGCTATCCACTTCTTGTTGATCTAACATTTTGGGATAGCCGTGGATAGCCTTCTGCCTCCACTGTACATCTAATTACTCTATGGTTTCTGCCCTGATATTCAAGGCCTCATCTGAGGACAAATCTCAGGGCGTGTAGTCAAGATCAGCTTTACAAATGGTGCTGTAAAGCGCAACATTTCGTTTGCTGTTAAAATAGTCTCGCAACTGTATAACTTGTGACTCACACAGTTTTTTGACATCTGCAATACCCCTGCCCCCTATATGTCGTGGTAGAACTACCTTTTCAATTGCTGAATTTTTGTGGTGCATCCGGTGCTTTGTCATTTCTACGCGGACGATTCTGTTTAATTTTTCAAGGTCGGTGTTAGACCATTTAAGGAGCTTGAAGGAGTACGTGGGAACAGGGATGGTATATGTTTTGATTGCCCTGATTTTGTTTGTCGAGTTGAGAAAACTCTTCATAATCAATCTGAGTCTCGTAGTAAAGCCAATCGTCAGGCTTGTCTTAGCTATCGTGTGCTGAATACCTTTAGATTCAAGAATACACAGATATTTATATGATTCACCTGCAGCCATTGCCTCGACGTCATTTTCGAACTCGTTCTATAACTCTGCGGTTCCTAATTCCTTTCTAATTAAATGCAATGTTCTGCATTTATCTAGTCCGAACTCCATGTGGATATCATTGGACAACTGCTTTGTGACATCAATCACTTGCTGCAGTTTCTGGGTTGAACTAGCGTACAACTTCAAGTCATCCATGTACTTGATGACCATTCTCATTATCATGAATTCTAAACCCATAAGACGTGCGGTTTAGTGTTTTGCTCAATGGGTTCAACGCGCTAAACAGAACCATAGTGCACTGGAGGAATCTCCTTGAAATATATCCGCCTTAATGTGTATTGATCTAGTTATCCTTGGTTGTCCATTATCAAAATACTTGATTCTTGAACCACAGAGCCTCATTGCATGACTCGAAAGTCAACAGTGCGTGGGCAGATCTTGTACAGTTTTAAGACTTCAAGCAAATAGTCATGCGGCACGGAAGGAAAAGCTTGTTTGTGGTCAATGTATGCCATGTGTAAGTTCCTTTGATGCTTACGAGCTTAATTCATGGCAATAGCGTCTACAGTGACTAGATCTTTACAGCCTCGCGAGTTTTTACAGCATCCTTTTTGTTCTTCTGTAAGGATATCATTCTTGTCGCGATGAGAATATACCTTATCTGCAATGATAGCTGTAAGACATTTAAAAATCGTTGGAACCAACGCATGATGCACACTCGTCAGGAACTTGTACCAGAAGTTGTGCCCTTTTTAAGACCGCTGAAACATCTGAAGCAGTGATGTTTTTTAGCAGCATTTCAGGGCTATTGCCTGCCCTTTCTGTCTTCCGTTTGAGCCACGCAGTGTCCAAATTGCATCTCATTTTTCACCCAAACACCCGACCAGTAATTAGTCGTAGAACTTTCTTTCATCTTTCTGAAAGTATCGATTTTGTTGCCTTCGTGCACTACTTTTCCTGTGTCGACGCAGTCTGACAGAAAGAACATCAAGTAGTTACTGTTTAAAATCCATAATCTCATCCAATATTGATGGTGGTAATGGCTCGATGTGCTGAGAGTGGATGATTTTAGTAACATGGTTGCACACAGCTGCACAATATATAAGAGTTTGCACATCTACCGCAGTTTCTATTACGTTCAAATGCGTAGGTAAAACCTTGCTGTTGAGGTGTTCTATTAGTACACGCAAATCATGTGTGATGTTCATTTTGGGCAAAGAATGCCTTAGTGTTGGTTTTACATGTCGGAACTCTAGTAAGGATCAACGAAATTCCTTTCAAGGTGTTGTAGTTTTTCTGGGATTTCACTATTTACATCAACATTATAATATCCGGATGTTGTTCTAATGGATCCGGTATATGATACTCACTATCCCTAGCACCTATGCCTTCAGCTTCAATCAAGTTTTCGTTGTCCACTTCTTTCAAGGGGAGTTCATCAATAGGAAGCTGATGTTCCACTTTCATTTTGATCGCAGTTATTCCAACAGCCGAAAGCAATCTATTTAAAGATATTGAGCGTTTTTGATCTGCCAGATTCAGCTCATTTATTTTTGTGGCTTATTTATTTTGTCTCTGCCAAAAAATAAATACGCATAACATCTCTGCTCATATGGTATGTCTATTTTCGTCGCTTTTTTGGTTGCTGAACCTCTGCTTCTGTCTCTGTTTGTATAATGCCTTCCACCATTAAGCCGTTTCCCTTTCGAGGTAGGCATGACTGGCTTGGTGGAGAAGGGAGTAAAGTGAGGAAGGGATTATAGAATTTTTAGATTGATCTAGAATTCTCGCGTTATTCATTTAAATAACGCGTTCGTTCCGCAACACTGCTCCGACCCAGATTGCTGATAAATCTCTCTAGCAATCACTCCAAGTGAAGATCCTCACAAAGTCGTCATGTAAGGTTCCACACTTGGGTACATTAGTATCCAAGGTCTTTCGTTTCAGGCTGGGGTATTTCTCACAGTGAAATTGACTTTTTTGCGGCACCTCTCACCGCACCCCAGTGACTGGTTACAAAAATAATGTAGTGGTACTCGTCTTCCCTTTTTCCAATGTCGCGTGGGGGCGGGAAGGCACCCCTATGTCTGGCCACAGAAATAATGTCGTTCGCGTCCCTTCACACCCGCTGGTGAGAAAAACTGCTAGGTAAAGATGCCGCAGTTGTGATGTGCCGCAAATGAGACATGTCGCAGATTTGACATGCAACCGATGTGACATGCTGCACATGTGACATGCCACAGATGAGACATGCCGCAGGTGTGACTTGGCAAAGAAAGACTTGCCGCAGCTGACATGATATGGGCCCAATTATACGACTTAAGTACACTACTTCATTAGATCTATTTTAATAGAGTTGTTTCCAAATATAAAATTCTAATCTTAAAATCGCCCATAAAATATTTTTTACATAATTTTTTTCAATTTTTATTTTAATGTTACAATCTGAATTTTCTATTATTATTTCGATTGGAGGGCCCCTTTAACGTCAAAGGGGTCGGATTTTCTACCAATAGGTTGTCATGGCAGAATCTATCGAAGATTTGCAAAGAATGTTGAATAAATTGAATACAAGCATGAAGAGCATGGGC
>JAAAKG020007012.1:5465-21336 GCA_010014905.2 Druon quercuslanigerum
ACCCAAAATGTTCAAAAATACGAATTTTGAAAATCTGAAACTTGTACTGGGTTGTGATAGGCTAGCACAACAAATAATTCTCATGTCAATTTTCACTGGCATTAATATTTGCTAAAAAAGCGGATTTTTAAAACTTGGAACGTATTCTTTACCCAAAATGTTCAAAAATACGAATTTTGAAAATCTGAAACTTGTACTGGGTTGTGATAGGCTAGCACAACAAATAACTCTCATGTCAATTTCCACTGGCATTAATCACCTAGCACAACCCAGCTTCCCAGCAACCCAGCTTCCAGGTTTAAAAAATCCGTTTTTTTTTGGGGGAGAAAATATTAGTGCCGGTGAAAATGAAAATCAGAGTTATTTGTTGTGCTAGCCTTTGACAACCCAGCAAAAGTTTCAGATTTTAAACATTCGTATTTTTGATCATTTTGGGTAAAGAATGCGTTCCAAGTTTTAAAAATCCGGTTTCAGACTTTCGAAATTCCTATTTTTTTTAAATATTGGATAAAGATGGTAAAAAAATGTTTTTTTTTTTTATTTTTGGGCTCAAATTTTGATATTGTCAAAAAAATCCTTAAAGTCAAAAACGGCACAAAGCTAGCACAATTCAGCACAAGTTTCATATCATTAAAATTCAAAAATGGCGAGGCAGATTTTTGTTTCAAATCGGTTTTTTTCGAAACTCGTCAGAAATATGAAAATTTGATTTGTGGCACAAGTTTCTGCCTCTTTCATATTACCTAGCACAACATTTTTTTCAAAAAAATCAATTGGCAAGGCTGAAGTAAAAAAATGTTATTTTGATTTTTGGAGTCAAATTTAGATTTAAAAAAAATCATTTACGGCGTAAAACAGCACAAACTTAGCGCACTTCAGCACAAGTTTTATTTTTTGAAAATTTAAAGCTGGCGTTGCCAACTTCCTGGACATCGAATGATCATATTTCTAACTTTTAATAATTTTACCAAATTTGAACATTTTCGATATAATAAAATTTGCGACAGAAAATTGCTGAATTATAAAATACCCGCCACTACAAAATTCCCCAATTTAAACAATTAAACATTTATTTTTTAATCAATAGTATTTATTTATTAAAAATAACATAATGACATATATTGATCAAATAGAATTTTTTCAAGTGTAATGTATTTAAAAAAAAATAGTGTTTACATTTAAAATAACATTAATTGAATTCAAAATTTCTCAATGCAAGTTTTTTGTAAGTGTACACAGTACTTTTTTAATTACTGCGCGGGTATAAAAATCTTGTGCTTGTATTGTTCTTTTACATTGAGAATTTTCAAAACCGGGAATGTTATAATTCGGCAATTTCCTATTTCGAATATTTTCTTTTTCGAAAATTTTACAGTAGCAGGATATTTATTTTTCCGGATTTTTCAATCATCCCCTTAAATTAAATAATTTCTAAAAGTTCAGATTGAAGAAATTACTTTATAAGTGTTTTCTTTCTTTTAATTCAATTATTATTTCTCTATTATATTTTTATTAAAAAATTTGTTCAGGTGGTTTCAACGTAGTCAAATTTGGAGATGCAATTGACGTCAAAGGAATTATTGCCTTGGTTACCAGTAGACTCGCCGTTGGCACAAGACATTATAAACAACTTTATGCAATGAGACTTCATCATCCTGGTTCTGCAGAAAGTTATTGGCTACACCAAGACACCACAATGTACCAGGTAAATGGAAAATTTTAAAAATTATTTACACGTATACAAAAAAAGGCTTTCAAAATCCCCCTCCCATTTTGTCCTTCCCCTACTTCGCCTCTCCCAATTTCCCTCTACTTCACCTACTTCTCCTCCTATTTTCCCACTCCTCCCTTACATCCTCCCCCTCACTTCACTTCCGCTTCCCTTATTTCCCCTCACTTCCCTTACCCACACTTCGTATCGCGTCAACTATTTCCACCTCTTCTTCTCAATTCATCTGCCCTCATTTTCCCTCCTTCAGCTCCCCTCACTTCCCATAATTACTCTCCTCACATTTTCCCTACTTCACTTTCTCTAATTTCCCCAAATTACCCTCGCCACATTTTTCATACTTCACCTCCCCTCATTTTCTCTATTTCGCTCCTCGCATGTTTTCCTACTTCACTTCCTCTTATTTCCCCTAATTCCCCTCCCCACATGTTTCCTATTCCATCTGTCTTCATTTTCCCTAATTACCTCACATGTTGTCCTACTTCAATTCCCCTAATTACCCTCCTCACAGGTTTTCCTACTTCACTTCCTCTCATTTCCCGTAATTACCCTCCCCACTTTTTTCCTACTACACCTCCCCTCATTTCCCCTAATTACCCTCCCTAAATTTTTTTGACTTCACTTCCCCTAATTTTTCACAATTTCTGTTATTAAAACAACTAAATGACGACGATAAAAATTAACGTAATCAAAAATAGTTTAAAGATATTATTCTTGTTTAACTCATCATGATTTTTATATTAAAATGCACATTTTTTCGATGAAACCACTAAAACACTAAACGTAACCTACAATTATAAGAATTTGTGAATCTTCTTTGAAAGATAATTCTTTTGTCCAAATTTCCTACGAAATGGACTGACATAATCGAGAATTTCTAAAAAATTAAAAAACTTTTTCAAATTATAATAAGTTTTGTTTTAAAATACTAATTTTTTGTGTGAAAAGGTAACGTAACCTATAATTGTTAAAATTTGTGAATATACTATTAAACTTATTTTCTGTATTAAAAATACTAATTTCCGATGAGAAAAATTAAAATTATCCAAAAATTTTGAAGTATAAACTTATTTTTGATGCAAAAATGGTAAATAGATAA
Source organism: Druon quercuslanigerum (assembly GCA_010014905.2). Taxonomy (NCBI): domain Eukaryota; kingdom Metazoa; phylum Arthropoda; class Insecta; order Hymenoptera; family Cynipidae; genus Druon; species Druon quercuslanigerum. The sequence continues at coordinate 8,294 of JAAAKG020007012.1, forward strand.
CATAACCTACAATCCTACAATTGTTAAAAGGGTTAAAAGATTCTAAATTTTGTTTAATTTATAATAATTTTTATTTTAAATATCAAATAGTGGCGTAAAATGCTAACATGACACCTTCCATTGTTAAAAGTTTTGAAACTTCTTTGAAATATAATCAAGATTTTCGTTTAAAAATGTCTATTTTTGCGTGAAACCTGTAAAACGCTAAAATAAACTAAAATTTTAAAAATATTAAATCTTCTTGAAAAGTTGATTTTTAGAAATTTTTAATTCTGAATCTTTTTCTATTACAATTATTTTTATTATGTATTATAATTTTTTTGTGTAGAATGCTAATGTAACTCACTATTGTTAAAGTTCCGAATCTTATTTGAAATCTAATTTTTCAATAAAAAATACTAATTTTCCTCGAAAAATAATAACATTATACAAAATGGTTAAAACATTCTAAATCATGTTCAAATAATTATAATTTTTGTTTTAAACATCAAATTATGGCGTAAAATGCTAACATGAGACCCACTATTGTTAAAGTTGTGAATCTTCTTTGAAATATAATCAAGATTTTTGTTTAAAAATTCCTATTTTTGCGTGAAACCTGTAAAATTCTAACGTAAACTAAAATTTAAAAAAATGTTAAATCTTCTTGGAAAGCTGATTTTTAGAAATTTTTAATTCTGAATTTTTTAAATTACAATTATTTTTATTATGTAATATCAATTTTTTCTGTAAAACACTGATGTAACTCACTATTGTTAAAGTTCCAAATCTTATTTGAAATCTAATTTTTCAATAAAAAATACTAATTTCGATCGAAAAATAATAACATAATACAAAGTGGTTAAAAGATTCTAAATCATGTTCAAATTATTATAATTTTTGTTCTAAATAGCAATATATGGCGTAAAACGCTAACATAACCTACCACGGTTGAAAGTTTTGAATCTGCTTTGATGTCTATTTTTTTAATTAAAAATACTAATTCGCGACAAAAAACAATAACGTAATTTAAAATTGTGAAAAATACTGAATCCTATTCAAGTTATATTTTATTGTGTAAAACGCTAACATAACCCACAGTTGTTAAAAGTTTTGAATCTGCTTTGAAATCTAATTTTTTAATTGAAAATAATAATTTTCGAAAAAAATGTTAACAATCCAAGATTATTAAAGGATTCTAAATCTTGTTCAAATTATAATAATTTTTTTTAACATCCTAATTTTTAGTTTAAAACGCCAACATAATCTGCCGCTGTGAAAGAAATTAATACAATTGTTAAAAAATACTGAATCATGATAAAATTAGTCAAAGTTTGTACTAGATTCAGAGGAAAATTAAAAAAAAAGGAATTTCTTCAATTCTCATTTATATGTCAATAATATCCTGGAAAATATCTCAACTTTTATTTGCAATTTTATCTGTTATCTGAACTTTTGTGGAAAAGTTAGGGCACAAAAAAATAATTTAAAAAAAGTCCCAAACTATAATATCTAAACAATAGGACCCATAATATAGTGCCCAAAAAATATGTCTATATTTTAGGCCGAAAAATAATTTCTGGATGTTTTATTTTTATTCTCAGGTTCAGGAAAAATACGAAAAAAAGCATCCACACAGTGAATGGAGGTACGAACTTAGGGTGCGATATCTACCTCAAAATTTAAATGATCTTTATGAGAAGGACAAAGTCACGTTTTTCTACTACTACGACCAGGTGAGTTTTTTTTGAAATTCATTTAAACAGCCTGAAATGTAAGCCATTTTTTAAAATATGGTTCTTAAAAAAAAGAAATCAGTTTTCAGACTAAATTCGATCAAATTTTTATTTGTTTTTCTGTTTTAAATTTTAAGCTTCCTTATTGAAGAATTTTTGAACCCGCTTTTCATACTAAAATATTTAAATAAACCAATTTTTATCTTAAATTTTGTGGAAATCCTGTAAACAAAAAATAATTAAATAAAAATGTTATAATTTCAGGTTCGAAATGATTATTTGAATGCGAATCATTCAACTCTAGACCAGGATGTTGCCGTTCAATTATGCTGTCTAGAAATTAGGTACTTTTTCAAAGACATGCCCCAAATTGCTTTGGATAAAAAGAGCAATCTGGAATATTTAGAAAGAGAGGTTCGTCACAATTATTTATATTTATCTATTACCTAAAATAATAAAAAATAAATCCAAGCACAATATTTTTTATAATTAATGAGAATTGACATCTTACCTTCAAATTAAAGTTGTTAAAAATGGTAAATTTTATTTTTACAGTCTAATGATTTTTGTTTAAAATAATCCATTTTAGATGAAAAATGATAAGGTAACATTTTATCGTTTAAATTTTGTAAATATTTGTTCAAATTTAATGATTTCTAATCAAAATAATAATTTTTAATTAACTTAATATTTTTTGTTTGAAATCAACGGTTTCCTTTGAAAAACAGTATTATATGTTCTTCTTTGAAATCTATATCGATTTCCGGTAAAAAAAACGAGCATAACCCGAAATAATTTTCTAAACTTTAATCTTTCTTGAAATATAATAATTTTGTATTAAAAATATCCATTTTAATTGTGATTCTTTTCTGCAATCTGATAATTTCAAAAAATTACAAATACGAATTATCGAAGAAAAGCACTAACATAATTTGACATAAAATTATTTTAAATGGTCATTTTTTTGTAAAATTTAAGTATATTTCTTTAAAACAACCGATTTTCGTTGAAACACGTTAACGTGACTTTATGTTATTTCAAAAATTGAAAATCTTCTGTGAAAATTATAATAATTTTCGGTGAGAATCGTTAACATACAATTGTACACAAATCTTAAATTTTCTTTGATACATAATTATTTTTTACCAAAAATGGCGATTTCTGTTGTAAAACAATAATATAACATAAAAATCTGGATTTTATAAAATTGGTATATCTAGTTTTTTTATTTTAAAACTTGAAGAACAAAAATGCAAAATAGTTACAAGATTTGTATTTTTTTAACTTAACACACCAAAAAATTGTTCAAAATTGTAAATCTTCTTCGAAATCTAATGATTGTTGTTTAAAGTAACCGATTTACTAGAAAAAAATAACAAAACTTTAAAACTGTTCAAAAATTTCAATTTTTGTTCGAACTAAAATTATTTATGCTTGAAAATACAAATATGTTTTCTGTAAAACGCTAATAAAGTCTTAAATTGTTAAAAAATGATAAACCTTTTCAAATTTAATGATTTTTGATTAAAAATGTCAATTCTCTGTAAAAAAAAAAAGAAACCTAAACAGGTAGAAAAATGCTAAATAACAGAAACTAAAATTCCTCTTTAAAATTTCTAATTTTCAGCTTATATAATGATATAATATAATGCAATATTTTTTATAATTTATTAGATCATTTTATAGTTTTTTTGAAGCGCGCAACAGCATTTTTTTTTAAATTTCAAGTTGATATAAAACAATTAAAAGTTCCCATTTATAAATATAATAACAATAAAGGATAATAATGTTAAAATAATACAGTATAATAATGTTAATAAAACAATTAAAAAAATAATAATAAAATTAAAATAATATCCCAATGATTTTAATTGTTCAGGTCGGCCTACACAAATTTTTACCACGGTCGGTTCTGAATGGCATGAAACCGAAAGCCTTGAGAAAACTAATTCAGCAGCATTTTAAAAAAGTCGCTGCTCTTTCGGAACTGGAATGCATGTTTAAATTCTTCGATCTCTTACGTTCTCACTATCGATTCGATCAGGAGCGTTTCATTTGTGCTTTGGGGGTAAGAACATTATTTTACAAATGAAAATCCATTTTTTGAAAAATAATTTAGCAAAGACTTACATTCAATTTTTAATTTTAGTCGAGTTGGTCGATTCCTGTGGAACTAGTCATTGGTCCTGATCTTGGAATTTCCCACATGGCTCATAGAGGTGGAACTGCGGTAAGTTTTTTTTGTTGTACAAATCCAGAAATACTTGAAATATTTAAATATTCGGACGTTCTTGAATTCTGTTTTCTTTTTTCCCCGAATTTCTTGTTTTTCGCATAAATTCGAATTTAATTGATAAACCCCAGTGAAAAAATCCAACTTTTTTTTGGTTGAAGGTTCATTTTTTTATTTATTTAATCTCTACTATTATATTTTGGTTTCAGAATTTATCTCTTTTGGTTAATAATGCAACTAATTGGTTGAAGATTTGAATGTTTTGTTAAATTTTTGTGTTTTGTTTGAAAATTATTTTTTTCCTGAATATTTAACCAGTCCAATATTATTTATTTTTTTGACTGAAAAGCTTTTGTTTCCTGAAAATTCAAATTTCTTCTTGAAAATTCGTCTTCTTGTTTGGAAAATTTATGTCTTTTTGTAAAAATTTTACCTTTTCTGATTGAAAATTAATCTGGTTTGTGTGGATATTCAACAATATTGTTGAAAATTCATCATTTGTAGATGAAGTCAATTATACTGTTGGAAGTTTATTGGTTTCGGTTTAAAATTTAACATTTTAAACCAAATTTTTTGTTGGCATTAATTTTCTCAACTAAAAATGTAACTGTTCCAATTTTAATTAAAATTTGATCTTTATTATTTAATAATTCAACTATTTCGTTAAAAATACATTTTTTCAGTTGAAAATTCAATTATTTTATTTGAAAATTATTTTAGTTAAAAATTATTCCTTTTGAATTAAAAGTTTATGATCTTGTACAAAATTTTTCCTTTTGGCTTTCTCTTTTCGGGTTTTACAGTCTGCAATTATATTTTTGATTTAAAATTATTAATATATGGTTGAAAACTCAACAATTTTTTTAAAAGGTTATAGTTTTCGCTTGGAAATTCAACTTTTTTGTAGAAAATATTTTTGTTGAACAAATGTTATATTGTTGAAAATTTCACAATTTGGTTAATAAGTCATTGTTTCTGGTTGAAAAATAAACCTTTTCATTAAAAATTCATCATTTCGGTTTTAAAATTCAATTGTTTGGTTGAAAAATTAATTATTTTATAGAAAATTTTAATATTTTCTTATAAAGTTATCTTCTTTGGTCGAAGATTTAACTCTTTTGTTGAAAATTCCTGTTTTTTAATATAAAATTTGTCCTTTTATATTGAAAATTAAACTGTCTTCTAAAAATTCTTCCTTTTTATTTGAAAGTTAAACTACTCGATTATTTTTTCAACTGTTTGGTCTAAACATATATTTTTTTAATTCAGCTATTTATTTAAAACATCATCTTTCTAGGTTCAAATTAAATCTTTTTGTTAAAATTTGATTATTTTATGGTTGAAAATTAATTTTTTCGTTAAAAATTCAATAATTTTTTTAAAAGGTCATCCTTAGTGGTTGAAAAATCGTCTTTTTTGTTTGAAAATGTAAGTATTTGGTTGAAAGTTGCCTGTTTTGTTGAAAATTTATCTTTGTGGATTTTAAAGTCCACCATGATATTTTTGGTTAAAAATTATTAATGTATTATTAATTTTGATGTTCATTTTTTTATCTACATGGTCCATAATCAATAATTTTAACATATTAATTTAAAATTGTGAAAAAATTCTCTCTAGCTCTGCTGGGGTTCAAGACCCAATTTAATTTTTATGTTGAAAATTCAATAAATTTGTTAAAAGATCATCGTTTTTAGTTTAAAATTAAGCTGTTTTGTAGAAAATTTGTCTTTTTGGTTTGCGAAATTCAAATATTTGGTTGCAAATTTGCTTTTTTGTTGAAAAATGATCTTTTCGGATTTACAAGTCTACAATTATATTTTTATTAAACTAATATTATACTGTTGAAACTTAATTTTTTTATTAGAAATTAAACAATTAATAGTAACCTAATATTAATTAAAATAAGTCAGAATAAAATAATAATAAAATTATGAATTAAAATAATTAAATTAATAAATTCTTAATTCCACTGTTTGGTGTTAAACTTATTTATTTGTTTGTTGAAAATTCAACTATTTAGTTTAAAAATCGTATTTCTTGGTAAAAAGTTAATTTTTTTGTTAAAATTTTTTATTTTTTGTTAAAAATTATTAATATATAGTTAAAAATTTATTTTTTATGTTAAAAGATCATCGTTTTTGGTTTTAAATTCAACTGGTTTGTAGAAAATTCGTCTTATTGGTTTTCAAAATTCAACTATTAGGTTGCAAATTTATTTTTTTCTTGAAAAATTATTTTTTCGGATTAACAAGTCTACATTTATATTTTTGATAAGCAAATATTATATTATATGTTGTTAAGGTTTTTTTGAAATTTTGAAAAATTACAAATGAAAGTTCTTGCATTTAAAAGATGTATTCATGGCAATTTTTAAATGTTGACAATTTTGAAGAGCAAAAGTCAAGTTTTTAATTCTAAATATTTTTCAAACAAAAATTCAGAACTCTGTATAAATATAAAACACTACGAACAGTAGACAAAAACAATTACCATCTTTTTAATATAAATATGATATTGTTGAAAATTAAATTTTGATTATTAATTCAACTGTTTGGTCTAAATTTATTTATCTGCTGACTGAAAATTCAACTATTTAGTTTAAAAATTGTATTTTTTGGTTGAAAGTTAATTTTTTTGCCAAAATTTTATCTTTTCGGGTTTCATAGTCCAGTATTATATTTTTAGTTAAAAATTATTAATATGTGATTGAAAATTTAATTTATTATATTGAACAATCAACAATTTGATTGAAAGCTCATCGTTTTTAAATTAAAATTGGTTGACAATTAAATTGTTTAGAAAAAAATTTAATTATTTTTTTTAAATGTTATCTTTTTTGTGGAAAATTTAACTGTAATAATCTTTCTTGGTTGAGAATTAATAAATAAAATTAATTAATCTCTGTTCTATATTTAGAAGAATTTATTCCCCTGTTATTTCCTTATTTGGGTGAACAGTTACACAACTTTGCCTGTTTTGAGAGCATTTTGGGCAGTCAATTTTTTTTATCTAATTAATTAATTAAATACTCGTTAGTCTCTGAATTAATTTATCAAGAAACCAAATTTTGTTTTTCCAGCCTACGAGAATGGCTGAATTCTCGGATATTCAGTCGATTCAAACCCTCGTCTCGGACTGTAAAGAACACACAAAAGCTTGCATTAAATTAAGAGTTGCAGGAGCAGCGGAAACTTTAAGTATCACTTGTTCTAGTTTAGATCAGGCCGAAAGTTTAGCGGATTTAATTGATGGATATTGCAGATTAGTCACGGGTAGTAACACTTCCCTCTGGAATAGGAAAGGTAAATCAGTTTAAAATGCTTTTAAAATTGACAGTTAAAAAAACTAATCTAACTGTATTATTTCTGTGACTACTAATTTTCCAAATATTAAAATTGAACCAATTTCCTTATTCCAAGCTGCTTCGTGGAAAAATTATCCCTGCCCTTGCAAAGGTTTGTACTTTTTCTCCTTAGAAATTTCAAGTTTCACCTGAAAATTAAATATACCTTGGCAAAAAAATATATTCTAACGATTAATTTAATTTTAGATGCGCATCCTCCAAAGTATAGACAAGAAGATAGCGAAAGTCCGGATAAAAATGCTGGGAAAACTGGAACGATTTTGTCAGAGGATTATGCGGAAATTGTCGACGAGGAAGGAGATTATTCGACTCCAGCGAGTAAGTTATAGAGTAATTAAATAATCTAAATTTTTTTTATAATTTTCAATATTTTAAATTAGTAATTTCTTTTCTACCACCGAGTTTGACAATTTATTAGTATATGTAGGTTTACATCACTTTGAAATCTCCCGTAAAATTCTGTTATATTTGAAAATTATAAGAATTAAAACAAAAATCAATGCTATAATTTCTGTTGTTTCCAATCGAAGATTTTGCAATTGTAAATCTATAAAATTGAATTCATTTCGATTTTAAATCTTTAAAAAAGAGTAATACAAGGCAGCATTTAAAATTGCATAATTTTCTGTTATACGCATATTAAATATTAAAGAGTCTTGATTCACAAATATTCCAAATAATTGATTTTTTAAATTGGAAATCGTTCAAATCGATGAATTTTTAAATTGTAAGTCTTAAAAATCGAAGTATTTCAAAAAAAACATAAAAATTTAATCATCTTCTAGTATACGCATTAAATATTAAAAAATCTTCAATTGCGTATATTCAAAACTGCAATTTTTTAAATTAAAATCGTTAAGATTGATGAATTTTCGATTGTTAATCTTAAAAAGTGAATTGTTAAAAAATGGTTCAAAATTACATATCTTTAACATATAAAGCTTGAAAATTGAATAATTTCAAATTCTATATTTTTAAAATTCGAGAATTTTGACTTTTAACTATTCAAAATTGTAGAATTTCGAATTGTAAGTCGTTAAAATTGAAGATTTTTTAATTTTGAAAATTTGCCATTAAAAATTCTGCACTTTTTGATATTTAAGTTTGAAATTTCATCTATTTTTAAAGATTTAAAATCGAAAACTCTTTGCATTTTTACATCTTAAAAATAAAAAGAATTCAAATGCAAATCTTTAAAATTGAAGAGTATTTAATTTTTTAAATTAAAAATTATGCAAGTTTTAAGTGTCACAATTGAAGATTCTGTCATTTCAATTATTTAGATTCGAAATTTCATCAACTTGGAAGATTTTGAACTGAAAACTCTTAACTTTTGAATTTTTGAATCATCGAATTCAAAACAATTTTTGATTTTTCAATTGCAAATCCTTAAAGTTTCTACAACTTCTAGCTGCAATTCTTCAAAATTGTAGAGCTTTAAATTTTAATTATGTATAATTGAAGAGTCTTGTATATTTAAAAGTTTTACAATTAAAAATTCGGAAATAAATTAAAAATTTGTAAGACTTAAGAGTTAAAATCTTAATTTTTGATCTTTAAAATTTTTTAAAGTTGTAAATTTTGATCAATACATCTTTAAAATGCAAGAATTGTAATTTTTAAAATTGTAGAACTTTAAGTTGTATTTTTTTATATTAGCGAGTTTTTAATTTTGAAAATTACCCATTAAAAATGCTGTACTTTTTGGGATTAAAACTTGAAATTTTATCAGTTTGGAAGATTTAGAATCGAAAACTCTTTACTTTTGATTTGCAAAATCATCGCAATTTAAGAATTTGTATTTTCACATCTAAAAAAAAGAATTAAATTGCAAATCGTTCAAATTGCAGAATTTTCAGTGGTAAATTTTTAAAATTGAACTATTAAAAAATGGTTAAAAATTACATATCTGTAATATATTACATCTTGAAAATTGAATAATTTGCAATTTTTTATTTTCAAGACTTCAGAACTTGTACTTTTAACTATTAAAAATTATAGAACTTTGAATATGAAATCCTTAAAATTTAAGAGTTTTTAATTTTGAAAATTAAAAATTATGCAAGTTTTTAGTTTTAAATTTACATTCGAAATTTCATCAACTTTGAAGATTTTGAACTATAAACTCTTGATTTTCAGAATCATCGAAATCATCACAATTTGAGAATTTTCAATTGCAAATCCTCTTAAAGTTGAAGAATTTTCAGCTACAAATCTTCAAAATTGTAGATCTTTAAATTTTAAGTATGTGAAATTGAAGAGTTTTTCGTATTCAAGTCTTACAATTACAAATTCGGAAAAAATTAAAAACTTGTAAGATTTAGAATTAAAAACTTGACTTTTAATCTTCAAAATTCTCACAATTTAAAAATTGTAATTTTTCAAAATTGCAGAACTTTAAGTTTTATTTTTTTAAGTAACGAGTTTTTAATTTTGAAAATTTACCATTAAAAATTCTGTACTTTTTGAGATATAAACTTGAAATTTTATCAGTTTGGAAGATTTAGAATCAAAAACTCTTGACTCTTGTTGTTCAAAATCATCCAAATTTAAAGATTTGTATTAACAATTTTAATCTTTAAATTTTTTATATTATATGATTTACATGCGAAATTTCTTCGACTTGGCATATTGAGAATTGAAAGTTTGACTTTTCATTTTCAAAATCATGAAAAACATCTACATTTCAGAATTTTATTTATATATAGCTTTAAAATTCAAAGATTTTTGATTTTGAAATTTTACCATAAAAAATTATGCAAGTTTTGAGTAATAAAATTTTTAATTATTTATAAATAAAGTTCGATTTAAAAAATCACATATTTCATACCAAACAAAAGACCGTAATGATGTTGAGAAGATCCTTAATTCAATATAGTAGTCGGCGTTTCGAGAGTCAAATGCTCTCCTCATTAGGAAATCCAGTGTCAAATTAGTAGTCCATATTAATTTTAAATTCTGTAGTATTTTAATGCTTTACTTCAAAATTGAACCATGAAAAATTCAAATCTCCATCATTTTAAATTATAAAATTTAAAAATATAATTAAAATGCATATATCTGGTATTAAAATAAAAATAACAGATTGCTGAAGACTGAAAAAACAAAAATTCGATTAAAATTGTTTAAGTTGCTGATGCAGCTATTTGAATATTAATATTGATTTATGATTATTAGTTATATTTTACAGCACTTTAGATTCAAGAATTTATTTTAATTTGCTAATGAAGCAATCAAAATAAGAAATCTCTATTTTTGTCAGCTAATATGTTTGTTTGTTTGTTTGTATTTTAGCGAGAGATTACGAAATAGTGAGAAACCATGTCGAATTGGGAGAAATAATAGGAGAAGGACAATTCGGAAATGTTCACAAAGGTTCCTATAAAGGACGAGATGGTCAATCAGTTGCAGTTGCCGTAAAAACTTGTAAAGTTGATGCGGATTTAGCAACAGCCGAAAAGTTCCTCGAAGAAGCCTGTAAGCATAATTTATATTAAAACAATCGTTTTTTCTTTTTTTAACAATATTTCAGGGTGTCTATCTTACCTAGAAAAACCTTTAAACTTCAGGGCTTTTTTTTCAAGTCAAGAGATTTTTATTGAGAACATACTAATTTTTTTTAAATTGCAATATAAAGTTCAATAATAATGACTCTTCATTTGTAAAAGTAGCTTTACATTACTTGGTTCACTATTTTGTTGAAAATTCATGTATTTTGTTTAAAATTCTATTTTTTCGGGGAAACTTAATCTTCTTGGTAAAAAAATTCATATTTTTGCTTGAAAATTGAACAGTTTTGTTTACAATTTTTTCTCTGCTTTAACTGAAAAATATTCTCGTAACTGAAAATTCAATTCATGTTGAAAAGTCGTATTTTTTGGTTGAATTCAACTATTTTTGATACAATTTTTTTAATCATTTTTGGTTGAAATATCAATTAATACATTTTTCGTTTAGAGTCAATATTTTTTTGAATGAAAATTTAATTACTCGGTTAAAATTATTAAAATTTTTTTCGTGAGAGATTTATCATTTAAATTGAAAATTTTATTTCTTTGGTTGAAAATGAGCTATTTTATTAGAAATTTATATTTATAAATTAATTTTTAAACTAAAAATTCAACTAATCCATTTTTTGTTGAAAATTTATAGTTTCTAGTTGAATGTTAGGGTATTTAGTTAAAAATTAATTTCCTTCGTTAAAAGACTAACTACTTTGTTAAAAATTCGGGTTTTTGTATACAATTTTTTTTTAATTGAAAATGTAACTAATCCATTTTTGGGTAAAAATTTTTCTTTTTTAATTGAAAATAAATATATTGTGTTGAAAATTGATATTTTTAGTTTTGGAAAAATTCCATATTTAGTTGAAAATTCATCTTTTCCAGTTAAAAATTCAGCTATTTTAGTAAAAATTTATCTATAGTGCAAAATTTTTACTTGAGAAGTTAGGAATTTGAAGCGCTTTTAATTATATTTGATATAGAACCCACATTAATTTTACCCAGATGAGTTTTAAGTATAAGAAGATAAAATAAAAACTTGTAATGAACTTTAAGGACAAATTCAAGAATTAATTATGAAAAAAACTTAAGATACATGAAAAAACATAGATTTTTTAGAGAATTTGTTTCCAGGATTTGAGTATACTTCCCCTGTATTTATAATAATTCGCATTTTAATTTTTTAAAATATTTTTCATAGATTTATTTATTTCTGTGGTTGAAAATTAAAATATTTAGTGTAAAATAGGCTCTTAATTTTTTGAAAATTATTTTTTAACTAAAACTTCAACTCTTCCTTTTTTGGAGATAAATTCACCTTTATTATTTAAAAATTATTATATTTAAAAAAAAAATTCAATTCTTTATTATAAAATTTAACTATCTTGTTGAAAGTTTGATTTTTTCTGTTAAAAATTAATTTTATTAATTGAAAATGTTATTATGACACTTTTACTTGAAAATTGATATTTTTTAGTTGAAAATTCGTCTTTTTTAAAGAAAATTAATCTTTATGCTTGAAAATGCATCACATTGGTCGAAAATTCAATTATTTTTATAAAAATCTTCTGTTACTGAAGATTCTTATTATAGTTGAAAATTAAACAATTTTTTGGAAAATTCGTTTTCAATTGTTTTAAAGATAATTTTCAACTAAAACTCCACCTCTTCCTTTTCTGGGTAAAAATATATCTTTTTTAGTTGAACATTAATATATTCTGTTAAAAACTAATTTCTTTGTTAAAAAATTAAATATATTGTTGAAAATTCGTTTTTTAAAATAAAAATTAATTTTTTAAACTGAAAATGTTATTACAAATTTGGTTGAAAATTTATATTTTTTATTTTAATATTCGCCTTTTTTAAAGAAAATTAATCTCTAATGGAAAATTCAACTATTTGTCTCCAAATTTTCTTTTATTAAAGATTCGTGTTATAGTTGAAAATTAATAAATTTTGTGGAAAATTCGTTTTCAATTGGTTGAAAATTAATTTTAAACTAAAACTTCAACTCTTCCTTTTTTGGATAAAAATGTATATTTTTTAGTTAAAAATTAATTATATTAACTGAAAATGTAATTATTACACTTTTGGTTGAAAACTGATATTTTTTAAATTATATATATATATATTTAATTTCTTTTTTTGAAAGAAAATTAATCTTTATCGTTGACAATTCATCTCATTGGTCAAAAATTCAACTATTTTATTCAAAATTAATTTTGTTT
>JAAAKG020007023.1:0-21334 GCA_010014905.2 Druon quercuslanigerum
AAAGTTGCAGGACAAATTCAATTAATTAAAGAACTTATTTAGAAATTCTAAAAAACTTTCAAAAAAAATTATAAATTTTAAAAACTTTCAAATAATTTCTTAAGATTTTGAAATAAAATTTTAAAGCTTTTCAAGGATGATTAAACTACTTAAATTTAAAATAATTTAACTTATAATTTAAAAACTTTATATATGTAAATTTTTAATGTTCATAGCCTTAAATAACTTAATAATATAATTTAAAAATTTTTTTAAATCATTGATTGATTCTTTAAAAGAAAAAGTTTCAACTTTAATGTTAAAACTTTAAAATGCAAAAGTTCCACTTTAAATTCTTTGATTTTTTGTTTATTTTGTATTACTTAATTTCGCGAAAATTTTTGCGAACCGGGAAAAACCATGATTTTTTTTTATTAAAACGGTCACCCTAAACAATCAATTTTTGACTGTTATCTCAAATATTTGTATTCTTGATTTGTTAGTTCACAGGCCATTTTTAAATGCTGAAATCGTACGTTCAAGAGAAACTGAAGAATATGGAAACTGGAATGCAAAATAGAATTTTGAAGAAGATAAAAGCTTAAAAAAGAATACTCTATGACTTCAAGAAGCGAATGGACTTGTTATTACCGTCGCTCATGAAGTTAGCATTGAGTCAAGTTTGAAAAAAATTGAGGAAGAGAAACGGAAGTTGGTAAAATTGTTCCTTATCAAAGATCTTAAGACATTTACATGTTTCGAAGAAATCATCAAAACTGTTGAATTAAAAGCAAAAGAATTTGGTGAGTAAAATCTAATTTCAGTTCTAAATTAGATAATTATAATTGTATTAAAAATTAATAAAACTGATTTTCCTTCAGAAACATTTTATGATTTATCTGATGCAAGGAAGTAAATCCATAATAGACGGAATCCACAATTGTCTTCCTCATTTGATTAGCAAAAATGTCCAAGTCGAATTCACGCCCACAGGACTAAATTATATTTATATTGTGACAGGGTAAATGTTACACACCTGCCAGATTGTTTTTAAATTCGGAAAAGTAAACTAGAGAACAAACTATCGTAACCAAGAGCGAAAGTCACATCTTGACCACAGGGCACTCATCAAAAATTGTAAACCTTTTTATTTACTTCTCCCATACCAAAACCGCGATCAACAGCAAGCCAGGGAAGTAAGGGATGATTCGTATGCAAATGCTACTAGGAGATACTAACGCACCCTGGTTAAAGGAGCCTGTCATTAACAACGGTCCTACCACCTTACACCTCCAATTTACCGATCAAACCAAATTACGGTTCATACACAAACCCGTCTAGTTTGCTTCATTATTTGATCGACCTTCGGTAAAATTGTAATATAAAAATTAAAGGCCTACCTATTTTGACGACGTTAATAAGTTTTTTACCGATCAGTGGTGACTTATTATGGAACATAAACTCATCCTTGTAACTTAGCAGGGATACTCATTACTATCCGAGCTGCATTACCGAAGTAGAATTGAACAGAATTTTATAATGCTAAGTTAGGAGAAATCTCCTTGTGCAAGGTTATCTCAGTAGAAATCTGCAATGTCGACATCACTGATTTACCGACAGCTAGTGACATAGAACGGAATAGAACCCTTTCTTTGTCAGTGAAGCCATCTGGTGGTGACGGCGACTTGTGAAAGTGGCGCCAGCTTTTGGAATTTGGCCTCGTACGGCACTAAACCTACTACTTTTTTAGTTATTAGGATTGACGTGTCCTTACGCGTGCATAATGTGTCTACGAATTTTGAATATTAAATAAAACGAAAAGAAAGGTCCTTATCGGGATTAGCAAAAGGCAAAAGGAAAGAAGCCATGATAATCGTAATACATTATCAATCTAATTTTTCATTTTTATTTTAATCCGATTACAGATTACAAGGAATCTTATATTTTAATTGAACTTTTTTCCATTACGTTAATGATACAAATGCTGCAGAGAATCTTCATTTGAAACAACTTCCCTAAACCAACGTGGGAAGATTGGGTAAGATTTTCCTACGCGACATTCATTTTTTTCAAATTCGGTCATATTCTCCACTTCACCGCTTGTCATGTTTATTCTTATTCTCGTATAACGCCAATTATTTTCCTTATTTGTCTGATATAGTCCACGAAGAATTCCTGTATACTCCAGTATTGCAAAAACGTCACCATTGTCTGTTGATAATACAATATGTTCTCGAGTTGGCACGGACACAAATTTACTATCTTCTAACATAAATGAAATTCGTTTACCGGCCGGAAAAACGTATCTTCGAAACTGAAATTGCCGGCTCTGATTTTGCTGTGGAATAAGACGAATATATCCCAGTCTTGCAAGTGGATATCCAAGTACTTCACCAGAAGGAGGCCTGCCTGGAGGAGACCGGGCCCTGGCTTTATGAAGGGATTGCTGACGAGAAATCTGGTTTTCTGAGCGTTGTGTCTCCGAAAAAAAATAACGAAGATTACGTTCGCTGTTGGAATTTTGTTCAAACTGTAGTGTATCTTCATCTTCAAATGCTCTAATAAAACTTGATTTAAAGTTTGGTTGACTTTTGCCAAGTGGACAATCTCTTATTTCATCGGGAGTCATATTATCAACTGCGCCGCTTATGATATTGACTTTTACTCGCGAACAAGTTCTATCTGTCCTATATATTCCACGCAGAATTGCACTAGAATCCAAAAAAGCAAAAGCATCTCCAGTGGATGTTGATAACACAATATACTCTTGGTTTGCCCCAAACACATACCTCTTCATATCTATTTTCATTCTAATTGGTTTATCGGTAGGAAAAACGTATCTTCGTAACTCAAATCGCTGGTTCCTATTTGCGCAAGAAATAAGCCGAAGATATCCAAGTTCTTTTATTTTACATCCAAGTACTTCATCAGAAGGTTTCCTACCAAGAGCAGACTTAGGCCGATCATAAACAATAGCCTTCTTAGGAGTCCCAGATGGATCAGATGAATGTTGTATGGCAGAAGAAGAACTAGGATTATGTTCGGCATTAGGATGCCATTTGAAATTTAGCGAATCGTAATTTGCGAATTCAGTAATAAAATTTTGTGTGACTGGGTGAGTTCTGCCTACTGGAAAAAACCTAATTTCTTCTGGCGTCAAATCATCAACTGTGCCGCTTATGATGTTTATTTTTACTCTCGGACTATTTCTTTTTTTGCCATATATACCAAGTAATACCCCGCTATAATCTAATATGGCAAAACAGTCACCATCGGATGTTGATACTACAATATGTTCTTGGGCTGGCACGGAGTTACATTTATTTCCATCTGTTTTCAAATAAATTGGGGCATATTCTCCAAAAGTGTAACTTTGAAACTCAAATCGAAGGTTTTGATTTCTGCGAGGGATAAGCCGCATATATCCAAGTTCTCCAAGTGAATGTCCAAGTATTGTAAAAGAACGAGGCCTGCTAGTAGGAGACCTGGACCTGGCGCGAAAAAGTGGCTCCTCCACAGAAGTACTTCCAGTCATGCGTTCTTTGCCAGAAGAAGAATGGCCAGGATTACGTTCAACATGAGTATTTCCTTCGGACTGTGAACTGCATTCTACAAGAATAAATTAAAGCTAAAATTATGCTAAATATTAGGTCATTTGATAATAAACTTCCGTTTTTTATCGGATTCTTGTTTTGTTTTCTCTGAGTCACAAAATAATTTTAATCCTATAAATGAATCATGAAACCTTCTTAAACAAAAATAGGAACATTTTCAATAAAACATACACAATTATTAATTGAATACTGCTATGATATTTAAAATGTAACTATTTTACTATTAATTCCTAATACCAAAAAACATCCAACACTAAGAATTTTCAAAGTATAGCTTTTTAATTTTCCAAGCCTCTTTCCAAATTAATTTATAAAGAAAATAAAAACATTTGCTTAAAAAAACATGCAAGAACTAGGCATTAAAAATTTAATGATTTTAAATTTTTTAACAAATATAATTTTTAAGTTAATAACCTTATAAAAATAAAAATCACAATTATAGTAATATTTTTTTATATATTTTGAATCGGACTTTTAATTGTTTCATAAATAAAGTAATAATCTAAAAAATTTATTATAAACAAATAATTTTTTCAAAGAATGTGTTCGACGATTTATGAATAAATTTAATAAAAAATGAATTAATGAGGTATTTTTAGAATTTTCCAAAATGATGAACCCCTTTTTGTTTTTAAATATTCAAATAATACATATGTTTAATAATTTTCTTTAAAAGATGATAGAATGTATAACTGATTATGACTTAGCTGAAATTATTATGAAGTTCCCAACTGAAAATACTGATATGAAAAAAGCGAATTTTTCCGTCCACAGATGCCCGAATAATACGTTTTTTTGTAAATGTAAAAAAAAAAACAAAAAATTATTCAACTAATAATGAATGTTGCTGATTTTATTATTATATTTTTTCAATAAAATTATTGAATTTATCAACTAGTTACAATTATTGCATAAAGTGTCATTAAAGTCCCAATTGAAGGGACTGGGACTGAAGAAAAAAGAATTTGACTGACGATAAATGCCCTAATAATGCATTTGTTTAAATTTGTTTTTTTAAAGAATTATAAGATTAATCAACAAATTATGAATTATGCTAAAATTATCAAAGAGTTCCTTATTAAAAAGAAAAAGCTAATTTACCTTACATTGATTTTAAGATTTTCGAGATTTTATCAAAATATCGAAGAACAACAGTGTTGAAAGTATTATATTCTTCATTATTTTTCGTACTTTGTTTATTATGTATATTTTTTCAATAAAATCAATAGGATATTGGTTCAGAAACAAAATTTTTTTGCATAGTTCAATATTAGTTTCATGAAAAATTGTTCTTCCTGAATAAATTGTTCTCGAATGCCAATTTGTGATTATCTGTCTTTCATCAGTGTTAATTAAGGTCCTATCAATAAAATGTAATTCACCTTCAGTTTCAATTTCAACTGTCAATTGTGATCTTGGGTGTATGCTATTAAAAGTATTTAAGAGTCTCCACTTTATTCTTATGAACACTAAGTGCTGAGTCATCAACATCAATACATATATTTGCGCTAAGCTCTTATTCAAATCTTATTCAAATCTCATATCAATCTCAGAGAAAATCATACCCTAAAAAATAGTTTTCTATTTTTGACAGTGTAAATACAAAAAGGCCATTTTACGACGTTATATCGCATGTAAACTCAAATTTCAAAGATCCGAGAATTTCGTGAATCGTGATCTAGGGCAGGGAAAGAGGGGAAAAAATACCGCTCGTTCCTTTTGAATCTTGACGCTCGTATCTCTGGAGCTCTCATATTTTTGGAGCTAGTATATTTGAAGTTCGATAGTATGTCTATAAGAAAGCCACCCAACGCGTTGTCGGGTTGCGGATAGAAGGGTCCCTGTCGCAAGACTGGCAATCTGGACAATCCTACAATCCTGCTCTACCGAGCGCTTACTTCTTCAATAGCAGTCTTCGTGGTACACTCCAGGTCTGAAATCTTTCTCCAAGACTTCGAGAAACGGAATATATTCGTGATCGAATCCTCGACTTCGACCAAATACAACATCAGTGCCAAGGAAAAGGGAAAGGAGAAGAGATATCAAGAACTTGCGACCGGTGATTGCGAAGGTGCAAAACTACCAGCTTGTTTTACTTTCTTTTGTCCGAATCGGTCAATATTTGTGAGCTGTACATTATTTTGAACCAAGAAAGTAATTTTTTTCCACTGTTTCTCAAGGACGTGAGATGTGGCCATAGGTGTGATTTATCGTAATTGCGTTGGGAGCCGACGTCATTGTTAGATAGCGGTTCTTTTTTAGTAAGAAATCCATGTGATCGTTTAACACTTTGTTTAAATTATATTCACAAGTAAACGTTATCTCACATGTATGTGAGATAACGACATACTCGCCAACTCGAGATACAATAAAAATTTAGTAAACAAAATTGTTCTCCTAAATTATAGCTACAAGATTTATGAAAAATTCCATAACCATATAGATTCTGTAAAAGGAAACAAATTACATTTTTGAAAAAAAAGAAAGCTACAAAAATAGTTTATTAACAAAATGCTTCGCCGAAACCAGATCTAAAAAGTAGCTTTTGACCTTACTTTGAAAGAACGCGCAACAAATTACTAAAACAAGACAATAATTTCATTAATTTAATGGAATTTTTATGTTATGTTTTATTTATATTATTATTATTATTATTATCATACTATTTTATTTTATATATTTACCAATTGAAGTAAGGGTGACCACTAAAGCGAAAACGAAAGTAAAGAGTGTCCTCATTTTCTCACAGTAGAATAATAACTGATTACTGCTTTAGTAAATAATTTGGTAAGAATATAATAGAATCTATTATAATGAATAATTCACCTACTTCATGAGAGTAAACATAGATAAAAGTCGTCGCTTTTTTACTTGTATAAGAGATAACGTAATTACTTACGTCATTACAATTCTTCGGAGATACTGCTATCATTTCATCCTTTTTTAATTATCAGAATTATAAATGTTAGCTTTTCATAAAAGCAAGAAGGTACTGAATTTATGTTAAAATCGAGTATTGTATGACGCAGTTCAGAATATTTGTCAAATTGAAAATAAAAATATTAATTCAGAATGGAACAGAAATTTTACTATTATTCTGAAATGCGAAATGAGACCATATGAACTTTCATCTAACAAAAAGCTGCTGAAGGTTGGTGACCTTCTCAGCATAAAATTCTCACCAGCTGTGACTCCCGATTTAAACTAATTGCCTTCCACCCCTCATGAACTCAAATTTCGTGGAACCGGTTTTGTAACTAGGCTCTCCAGTGTAGATCAGGAAATGCAATATTATGTTTTACTTACCAAAATTATGTAGATAGTATAGTAAAATAAATGGATAAGCTACAGAAAGCCTTTTTTCTCTAGTGTATATGTATACAATATATGTATATATGTTGTAAAGATGTTTAATGGGTCAACTATTAAAATATTTAATAACAGTTTGCCGAGTTTCCGCCCAAGCCGCACCTATCCCCAGAATATAAGGTCAAAGCGACTCATAGCTAGCGGATAGAGGTATAAGATTACGAACCAGCATAAGATTCGCACCTACGAGACCACTGGTCGCGAGGATAGTTACTTTAAGCGAATATTTTTAGCGCAATTTTTAGGTCAGGCCTCGAGTGTGCAACGGCGAATGATCTACGAAAATTGCAGTTCCAGACAAATTGGCACTTCTCATTTTTGACAATGGGCTATATCTTCCTCGGAGTGTCCTGCCGCGTATGTTTACGGTCAACGCCGTAAGGCCGACAAAGATGGTAAGAAAGCAATCTTATGGACATATAGAACACCTTTGTAGTTGTTTATTGATATCATACAATAAGAGCTAAAAATTTGTTCTGAACCATTTTCCTGAGAAATTATGATACTTCGGTAGAAGAAAAAAGAAAAATGATAGGACCTCCTACACTTTCACATCAACCTTCACCACCTCCTCCTCATTTATTAACTTTGAACATTGTACTTTAGCAACTTTGCTTGTTATCTATGTACTGATGTGCACTTTTCTGAAGCAGTTATCATTTTTTCTCATGTATAATGGAATTTCAGATTTACTATACTCTCTTTAACAGTTGTAAGTTGTGTTAAACTGTAGTCGTCGATTGAAAATAAACTTCCTTCTTATACAATGTTTGAGACTTTTCACCATTAGAACAGTCATTTCTTTCATAAAAAATGATTAAAATAAATTCTGGTCTCTTGTTTGCTCCACTGTCACCATGAATTCATTAAAAACGGTTCCAAAGTTAAGTCGCAAATATCCAAATTTCAATAATCCCTGCATCGTATCTCACATTAATGCCTGAGCGTCAAGCAATTAATTATAAGTAGTACCGAAAAATATAATATGATAGGTGTATACTTATATAAATCTTGATTACGATATTTTGTACTAAATGCGATACGTTAAAACTTTTTTTAGATTGTTGTAAAATACAAATTTATGAGAACATATTTAAGCAATAGGCATTTGTTGGGTATGGACATTTCCAACGGCCCTTATTTGACCGACCTACGGTAAAATTGTAATGTAGAAATTAACGGCCTGCCTGTTTTAACGACATTAATGCACTTTTTAGCGATCATTGGTGACTTAGTGTGAAACGTTAACTCATCATTTTAACTTAGCAGGGATACACATCAGTAAACGAGCTGCTTCACCGACCTGCATTGTGGGCCTTACTGATTTACCGACAGCCGGTATTTACTGCATTTGGAACATTAACAGGAGAAAAAAAATTAAAAGACCTTATCCGGATTAGCAAAACGCAAAAGGAAAGAAGACATGATAACCATAATACATTGGCAATCCAACTTTTTATTTTTATTTTGATCCGATTACAGAGTAAAAAGAATCTTATATTTTAATTTCTCTTCTTGCGTTGTATTATTGATCGAAATGCCGCAAAGAATCTTCATTTGATTCAACTGCGGTAAACCAGCGTGAAAATATCATGTACTTTTTTCCTACAGGACATTCCTTTTTTTCAATTTCGGTCATATTGTCAACTTCACCGCTTTTTATGTTTATTCTTATTCTTTCATGACGCCAATTATTTTCCTTATTTGTCTGATATAGTCCACGAAGAATTCCTGTATACTCCAGTATTGCAAAAACATCACCATTGGACGTTGATAACACAATATGTTCTCGAGTCGGCACGGACACATATTTACTATTATCTATCAATAAT
Source organism: Druon quercuslanigerum (assembly GCA_010014905.2). Classification (NCBI taxonomy): domain Eukaryota; kingdom Metazoa; phylum Arthropoda; class Insecta; order Hymenoptera; family Cynipidae; genus Druon; species Druon quercuslanigerum. The sequence continues at coordinate 8,795 of JAAAKG020007023.1, forward strand.
AAAATTCGCTTACCGGCCGGAAAAACGTATGTTCGAAATTCAAATCGCTGGTTCTGATTTAGCTGGGGAATAAGCCGAATATATCCAAGTCTTGCAAGTGGATATCCAAGTACTTCACCAACAGGAGGCCTGCCTGGTGGAGACCTGCTCCTGGTTTTATGAGCGGGCTCCTGAAGAGAAATCAGGTTTTGTGAATATTGTCTCATCGTAAAAAAATAACCAGAATTAGGCTGGCCGCTGGAATTGTGTTCAAACTGTAGTGTATCTGTATCTTCAAATACTTTAATAAAACTTTTGTTGAAGTTTGGTTGAGTTCTGCCGAGTGGACAATCCAGCTTTTCCTCCGGAGTCATATTAACAATTGCGCCGCTTATAATATTGACTTTTACTCGTGAGGAAGTTCTATCTGTCCTATATATTCCACGTAGAGTTGCACTAGAATCCAAAATGGCTAAAGCATCCCCATTGGATGCTGATAAAACAATGTACTCTTGGGTTGGCCCAAACACATACCTCTTCATATCTATTTTCATTCTAATTGTTTTATCGGCAGGAAAAACGTATCTTCGAAATTCAAATCGCTGGTTCCTATTTGTGAAAGGAATTAGCCGGAGATGTCCAAGTTCTTCTATTGTACATCCAAGTACTTCATCAGAAGGTTGCCTGCCAAGAGCAGACTTAGGCCGATCATAAACAATAGCCTCCTCAGGAGTAGAAGACGGATCAGGTAAATGATGTCTGGCAGAAGAAGAACTAGGATTATGTTCGCTATTAGGATGCCATTTGAAATGTAGCGAATCGTAATTTGCAAAAGCTTTAATAAAATTTTGTGTGATTGGGTGAGTTCTGCCTACTGGCAAATCCCTAATTTCTTCTGGCATCAAATCATAAACTGCGCCGCTTATCATGTTCATTTTTACTCTTCGATGATTTCGTTTTCTGCTATATATACCAAGTAAGACCCCGCTATAATCTAATATTGCAAAAAAGTCACCATCGGATGTTGATACTACAATATGTTCTTGAGCTGTAACGGAGCTACATTGATTTCCTTCTATTCTCAAATAAATTGGTGCGTTAGCTGGAAAAATGTAAGTTCGAAATTCAAATCGAAGGTTTTGATTTTTGCGGGGGACGAGCCGAATATACCCAAGTTCTCCAAGTGAATGACCAAGTACTGTAATAGAAGGAGGCCTGCTGGCAGGAGACCTGGACCTGGTACGAGAAGTTGGCTCTTGCGCAGAAGTACTTCCAGTCTTACGTTGTTTGACAGAAGAGGAATGGCCAGGATTACGTTCAATATGAGGATTTCCTTCGGACTGTGAGCTGCATTCTACAAGAATAAATTAAATTGGATTCTTATTTTGTTTTCTTTAAATAAGAATATAATTTTAATCTATTATTTATTTAAAACTATTATATATTATCTACTCCCATCTTCCTCGCACCCACCCGAGATAATCGGAAGAACCAGGAAAAAGCTGGAGATAAATATTACACCGCGAGATTTCCTATATTTCGTATTTTGTGAATTTTGTGATTTTTTAAAAGTTCGCAATTAGAAAGCATATCATTATTAAAGTGTTTAGAATAATTAAAATTTAAAGGTTCGTAATGTTTCTCGCGTAACAAAAAATTCTTTAATTTTGAACGGTTAAAATGTGTGACTTTTTTACAGAAATTAAATTTTTCAGTAAAAAAATGTATTCAGTCGTTTTTAGTGAAACTTAATGCTGGCCTAGCTCGGATCTGGTTGAGCTGTTAACAATATATTGGCATGATGTAAGAATCTCAAACGTAGAATGTTTTTAATGCATGGGTTTCAAAAAGAAATGAACTTAGGAAACGAACTTATAGACAAACAACAACTTAAGATCGCAGATGTATGGAGCTCCACATTCTGTAAACGTCTACCATAGTAGCATTTGTCTCTCGTTTTTTTTCTTATTTTCAATTGGTTTTTTATTGAAGGTGCAGTCCAGATATGCTATTCTTTTCATTGAAAATCAAACGCTGCACTCTTAGTTGGTTCCTATAGTAACACTTCAACTTTTTGTAACTTCAACTTTTTATGTAAATGTATATTTTTTAAATACAGGCTTGTAGAAAATAATGATACGGAACTTTTTTCAATTTTCTGTTTTCTTTATCAGGAGAGTTTCCCTAATAATAAGCTTAAAAAAACTGAAAAAGTGCCTCTCCTTGCTGCTCTGTTTAGATTTCGGTGGTAATGCCTAAAAACGCACACAGGCCTACTTTTGAATGCAAGGCTGCGCGCACTCGCACGCGTCTTACTCTTATCTAGGGTAGGAAGAGGGGAAAAATACCGTTTGCTGCTTTTGAGCTTCGAAGCTCGTATCTTCGGAACTCTCATATTCTTGGAGCTCGTATCTTTAGAGTTCGAGTGTTGCAAAGGTTTCTGCTAAATAAGATTACAATAATTGATTAGCAGTCTCTGGGATACCGGGAGAAATTTACAAAAACAGTCAAGAATTTCTTAGCGATAGATGCAGACATATTGTGGCCCCTAAGATGGCCTACTACTTTCTCTTTCGCTCTGATGTTGTGGCCTACAATCCTACCCTGCCGAGCACTCTGAGGAAGATACAGTAAATTTTTTAAAACCAGAAATACCAAATTTTCGAGAACTATAATTTTTTGACAGCAGTCTCCATTGTGCACTCGAGGCCTGACATCTTTCTCCAAGACTTTGAAAAACGAAGTATATTCGTGATCGAATTTTTGGCTCCAAGCAACTAAAATATCACTGCCAAGAAGAAGCAACAGAAGAAGAGATATTAAGAACTTGTGATCGGTGCTCGTCAATAACATGAAAGTTGTTAAAATCGACTAAGTTTCATAGAGAAAAATTATTTAAATATATTCAAATAGCATGTCATAAGCCAAACTAAGATATATTTAGACCAAAAAAATGAAGAAACATATTCATTAGATTATAATTGTTAATATTATAAACATATTTAATAAACGAATGCATGAAAAAGGCATTTTTTGACAGAAAACTTTCTTTTTTTATGTGCTTTTTTAGCTAGGAACATCATGACAATCTCAGCAACATCCATAACCATTTTATAAATTGTAGGATTTATTAAAACAAATTTGATTTAATAATGTTCTGTTGGTCGATGTCAGACATTTTAATTGGGAAATGCATAATAATTTCAGCAAAATTCATTATTAGTTTATGAATTTTATATATTTTTAAAACAAATATATTCAACAAATACATCCACATGAAGTTGCAACCTTATTACAAGAACGAAAGTAATGAGAAACTCAAACTGAAAGGATTCATATTTTTAAAAAAACTTTTGCATCGAAAAATGCCCAAACAATGCATGCTTCTGAAATTTGTTTAAAGCTTCATAGAATTTATTAACTAATAAGGAGTGTTAATGAAATTATCACTAAGTTCCCAAGTAAAAAGACTAACTAGTTTCTATTTCGAAAAATGCCTTATTTATGCAATTTGTTTAAAAAAATCATAAATTTGTTCAACATGTTACGACTGTTAAAGAAATTGTCATAAAGTTCTTAACAGAAAGGACTGAAATTGAAAAAATCCAATGTCGCTAAAAATTACCTGAATAATGCACGTTTTTACTACATTTGTTTAAAAATGTATAATATTCATTAACAAATTACGATTTTTTTCAATTATCTAAAATTTCATGTAAATATACACTCTTCAAGATTGTCCTTCTGAACTATTTTGCTCATTGAAGTTTTTCATTGTTATTATTATGTGAGGCATTCTCTTCTTAGTGGAAAGTTGCTGGTTCTATGTTTCAACTTTTTGCTGTTACCGTTAAAATAACATTACAAATAAAACATACAATAAAAAGTTTATTAACAAAATGCTTCGCCGAAATCAGATCTAAAATTTATCTGTTGACCTTGTTTTGAAAGAACGCGCGACAAATTATGAAAACAAGACAATAAGTTCATTTAATTTAATGGAATTATTATATTATGATATATTCATATTATTATTATATTATTTTATTATTATATTTACCAATTGAATTAAGGGTGACCACTAAAGCGAAAACGAAAGTACAGAGAGTCCTCATTTTCTCAGAGTGGAGGAATAACTGAGATAACGATTACTTGCGCCATTACAGTCCTTTGGCGATACATTTATGATTTCATACTTTTTTAATTATCAGCATTATAAATATTAGCTTTTTAGATAAGCAAGAATGTACTGAATTTATTTTAAAATCGAGTATTGTCTGACGCAGTCCAGAATATTTGTCAAATTGAAAATAAAAATATTAATTCATAATGGAAGAACAATTGTACTTTTATTCTGAACTGCGAAATAAGACTAATTTTCTCCCATCCCTTATGAATCGAAATTTCAGGGAACCATTTTTGTAACTAGGCTCTCCACCGCAGACGCTATGAGAGACAATTTTATTCAATTGTTAGGAGATGAAGCAGTGGGGCATTGTCGGCCTCACTGATTTATCGGCAGCTGGTATTCACTACATTTGTAACATTAACAGAAGAAAAAAAATTAAAAGACCTTATTGGGATTAGCAAAACGAAAGAGGAAAGAAGACATGATAACTCTAATACATTAGAAATCCAATTTTTTATTTTTATTTTGATCCGATTACAGAGTAAAAAGAACCTTATATTTCGATTTTTCTTTTTGCGTTGTATTAATGATCAAAATGCCGCAGAGAATCTTCATTTGAATCAACTAAGGTAAACCAACGTGAGAGGATCGGGTACTTTGTTCCTACAGGACATTCCTTTTTTTCAATTTTGGTCATATTGTCAACTTCAGCGCTTGTTATGTTTATTCTTATTCTGTCATGACGCCAATTATTTTCTTTATTACTCTGATATAGTCCACGAAGAATTCCTGTATACTCCAGTATTGCAAAAACATCACCACTGGCCGTTGATAACACAATATGTTCTCGAGTTGGCACGGACATATATTTATTATCTTCTATCAATAATAAAATTCGCTTATCGGCCGGAAAAACGTATGTTCGAAATTCAAATCGCTGGTTCTGATTTAGCATGGGAATAAGCCGAATATATCCAAGTCTTGCAAGTGGATATCCAAGTACCTCACCAACAGGAGGCCTGCCTGGAGGAGATGCCTGCCTGGCTTCATGAGCAGGCTTCTGAAGAGAAATCAGGTTTTGTGAATGCTGTGTAACTGGAACAAAATAACGAGGATGAGGCTGGCCGCTGGAATTGTGTTCAAACTGTAGTGTATCTTTATCTTCAAACGCTTTAATAAAACTTGTTTTAAAGTTTGGTTGAGTTCTGCCGAGTGGACAATCTATCTTTTCCTCCGGAGTCATATTAACAATTGCACCGCTTATAGTATTGACTTTTACTCGTGAAGAAGCTCTATCTGTCCTATATATTCCACGTAGAGTTACACTAGAATCCAAAATGGCAAAAGCATCTCCAGTGGATGTTGCTAACACAATATACTCTTGGTTTGCCCCAAACACATACCTCTTCATATCTATTTTCATTCTAATTGTTTTATCAGTAGGAAAAACGTATCTTCGAAATTCAAATCGCTGGTTCTTATTTGTAAATGGAATTAGCCGGAGATGTCCAAGTTCTTCTATTGTACATCCAAATACTTCATCAGAAGTTTTCCTGTCAGCAGCAGACATGGACGTGGCATGAACACGAGAAGAAGATGGATCAGGTGAATGTTGTCTGGCAGAAGAAGAAGAACCAGTATTATGTTTGTAATTAGGCTGCCATTTGAACTGTAGTGAGTCGTAATTTGCAAAAGCTTTAATATAATTTTGTGTGATTGGGTGAGTACTGCCTACTGGCAATTCCCTAATTTCTTCTGGCGTCAAAATATCAACTGCGCTGCTTATCATGTTCATTTTTACTCTTGGATGATGGCTTTTTCTTCCATACAATCCGCTAAGATGCCCACTATGCGTTAATATTGCAAAAAAGTCACCATCGGATGTTGATACTACAATATGTTCTTGAGCTGGGACGGGGCTACATTTATGTCCTTCTGTTCTCAAATAAATTGGTGCATCAGCTGGAAAAACGTAACTCCGAAATTCGAATTGAAGGTTTTGATTTCTGCGCGGGACGAGCCGAATATACCCAAGTTCTCCAAGTGAATGACCAAGTACTTTAATAGAAGGAGGCCTGCTAGCAGGAGACCTGGACCTGGTACGAAAAGTTGGCTCCTGCGCAGAAGTACTTCCAGTCTTACGTTGTTTGACAGAAAAGGAATGGCCAGGATTACGTTTAATATGTGGATTTCCTTCGGACTGTGAGCTGCAATCTACAAGAATAAATTAAAGCTAAAATTACGCTAAATATTAGGTTGATTGATAATTCACGTCCGTTTTTTATCGAAGTCTTACTTTGTTTTCTTCAAATTAGAAAATATTTTTAATCTATTATTTATTCACAACTATTATACATTATATACTTCCATCTTTCTGGCAAACGCCCAAGATAATCGGAAGAACCGGGTTAAAGCTGGAGATAAATATTACATTAGAGGATTTCCTGTATTTCAAGTTTTGTGAATTTTGTAATGTTTTAAAAGTTCGCAATTAAAAAGAATATAATTTTTTAAGGAACACGACCTCGGGTTGCGGATGGAGGGTCCCTGTTGCAAGGGCTTCTGCTGAATAAGATTACAATAATTTATTAGCAGTCTCGACAAGGAGTTGGAAATAGAAGAATTATCAAAAATATTGTACATGAGAAATATTTTTTATGGTAGTTACGAGGGTAGAATGTTTCTAATATATGGGTTTGGTGTACAAGCACCATTTTTCAACAAAAAATCTTCAAACCATTTTGTAAAACACATTTAATTTTTAGAAGGGGACTAAGGTCCACTACCGTTCAGTGGACACCACTTTAAAAAGGAATGAACATAGCAAACGAACTGATACTACTTATAATCTTCGAGCATGCAGAAGAAAAAGTTTCTTGCCACTAGCAGCAGTTTACAATTATTTTTTGACAGGAGCTAACAACTAATAATAAAGAAGGTATATTTTAAACTTTGTCAATACTGTAAACTCTGTGAATAATGTAAATATTGCAAATGTTGTATACTTTAATGCCGTTAGATTTAAGGAACAATACAATAATTCGCCTTAAGCATTTGCAAGCACTGAAAATGGAAACTGTATAAAAGTAAAGATTTGGATTCAGCAAATAAAACTACCCTGGAAATTAGTTATCTCATTCCATGAAAACGTAGGTCATATTTTGTTGATCAGTTTTTACTCTAATATCCTTAAATTTTCTGATTTTAATTGATGATTTAAGTAGATAAATCATTTCAAATGGAAGAATATTTTATTAGAAAATTTTAAGCGTGAGTAGTAGCATAATTTTAAATGTTTGCATTTTATAGGTTATAACATTGCACCTAAAATTTAATTGGTTGAATTTCGGCATGTTTAATAAGCAATCTAAAATTATCAGTTTTTAAGCGATTTAAGTTTACTCAATTAATTAAAATTTTAAGGGTTTGATCTTAAAACGTTTTAATATCGCAATTGTAAGGGACTATGAATTTCACTAGTTTAAATTGAAGGTCGTATTCGTTTAAGTTTCAAGGTCCTGGAATAGAATTCTTTTCATTTTTGATGTTTTTTATTTAAAATCGCTGCTTTTAACCTTAAAGCCATACCGTCGTATATGATGAAAAATATGACTTTTTTATGTCAAAATAACGTACAGCTTACATATATTGACTGCTTTAGACCAAAGAAATATTACAAAAAGCTGATTAGGTTTCTAATAGACTTATTGAGTCTGATTTTAAACTAGTGTTTAAATTTTCTCATAAGTAAACAAATATGACGAAAAAATTAAAATTTTTTCTATTTGACGTTTCCGGTGCTCGTCAATAACATAAAAATGGTTGAAATGAAACAAGTTTTATACAGCAACATTATTTAAATATATTCGAATAGTATATCATAAAACAAACCAATTTTTATAAATAAATTATTTGTTGAATTAATGTTTTTTTACGATTTTCCATAATTTTACGTTTTTTCAAATTATTTTTCAAAATATTTGGAGAAAAATAATAATAATAAAGAAATTTATTCATGAGATCAAGTATGGAGAGGCGAGGCGTGGCCAGAGTTATGGAAAGAAGGAGTAATGATACCAATAGTAAAGAAAGGCAAAGGAGAGGAGGTTAAAGGTTACAGGAGTGTGACTCTGATGCCAACACTGTATAAAGTATATGTAACTACTTTGTCGGAGAGATTGAAGAAAGGAGTTGAGAACAAAAAGATAGAGCCACAGAATCAAACAGGGTTTAGAAAAGGGATGGTGGGGATGGACAACGTATATGTTCTGAACTAACTAGTGAATAAGAGGATTAAAAGAGAAAAAGGGGCAATGATAGCAATGTTCGTGGACCTTAAGGCAGCATTTGAATCATTAGATCGAGGAGAGATAGAAAAAAGTTATGGTGAAAAAGGAGATAAGAGAGGGATTAATAAAGAGAGTATCGGAAATTTTTAAAGAGAAAAAAAGCAGGGTAAAGGTAGGGGATCAAGTAGGAGGAAGTTTCTGGTTATTGAGAGGCGTGAGACAAGGATGTCCTCTGAGTCCGCTTTTATTTAATATATTAATATCAGACTTGGAAGAAGAAATGAGGAGAAAAGGTTGAGGAGGAGTTAGAATAGGGAAGGAAAAGATATATACACTGGCATACGCAGACGACATAGTGCTGATGGCAGAGGATGAAGAAGAGATGACGCAAAGATGGGTAAAGGGATAATTTAAGTATTAGAGCAGGAAAGAGAGCATGGAAATTTTAAACAAAGCGATAGAAGAGAGGAGAGGGAGGGCGATAAAATTAACGAGATGGGAAAGACAATTAATAGAAATATGGGGGATGATTGAGTAATCAAAATACAATAAATGGTGTGAGATGATAAAAAAGGAAGGTTTACCAAAGTACTTAGAGAAGTGATGGGGAGAGACAAGGTGGGCCAGAATAGCAAGATTTAGATTGGAGAACGAGGTAAGAGAGGGCAGGTTTTGGAAAAAGGAATAGAAAATAAAGTGTAGAAAATGTGAATGGAAGGAGGAAATATGGGAGCACGTATGGGAAGGATGTAGAAGAGGAATGAAAGATAAAGGAAGCTGGCAAGGAAAAAAAAGTGGAAGAATAAGGAAACAGAAGTCGCCTAGATTAGAAGCGTAAAGATTGTAAGTGATGGATATGTAATAGCATAAGTAGACTTAGATGCGTTTGCGTTCTCATTTTCTCTCTCTCTCTTTCGCTTGCACTTGCACTATCGCTTTCTACCGCTCGCTTGCTCAATCGTATGCTAAAAAGTCTTAAATTGCGCTATCACAGGAAATAGAATTAAGGAACTAGATATAATACTTTATGTAAATAGTTGTAAAAATTTGTATATATTAAGGTTGAAATTTTCTTTTTGTTTGTTTAATATGTAAGCGAAATATTGTAGGGAATGGAAGTCATGTCAACCCTTAGGGGACATATTATGAATAAAGAAGATAAACAAACTTAATAAAGAAATGCATGAATAACGCATTTTTTCACAGAAAATGTCATTTTTATATGTACTTTTTTCAATTAGAAACTTTATCGTTATTTTAGAAAACTCCATAATTTTTTTATTAATCTTATGATTATCTTAAATAATTTTAATAAGAAAATGCATTATTCGGACATTTATGGGTAAAAATCATGAAATGCATGATAATTTCAGCAAAATTCATAATTAGTTTGTGAAATTTATATGTTTTTTAAACAAATATATTAGAATGATACATCCACCTGAAGATGCAACATTATTAAAAGAACAAAAGTAATGGGAAACTCAAACTAAAGGATTCAGATTTTTCAACTAGGGCAGAGAAAGAGGGGGAAAATGCCGTTTGCTCCTTTTGAGTCTCGACGCTCGTATCTGCAGAGCTCTCATATTTTTGGATCTCGTATCTTTAGAGTTCGAGTATATGTCTATGAGAAAGTCACCCAACGCGACCTCGGGTTGCGGATGAAGGGTCCCTGTTGCAAGGGTTTCTGCTAATTAAGATTACAATAATTGATTAGCAGTCTCGAAAAGGTGGTGTAAATCGTATATCTGGGATACCGGGAGAAATTTAGAAAAACAGTCAAGAGTTCTTAGCTCTCACGTTGTTGCCTACAATCCTGCTCTACCAAGCGCTTACTTCTTCAATAGCAGTCTCTGTTGTACACTCGAGCGCTGACCTCTTTCTCCAAGACTTAGAGAAACGAAATATATTCGTGATCGAATTCTCGGCTCAGACCAACTACAACATCACTGCCAAGGAGAAGAAAAAGGAGAAGAGATGTTAAGAATTTGTGATCGGTGTTCTCGAAGGTGCAAAACTATCAGTCATACGTGCGATTTATCGCAATCTTATTAGAAGCCGTTGTCATTGCTAGGTACCGGTTCTTTTGCAGTGAGAACTGCCTGTGGTCGTTTAACACTTTGATTACATTATATTTACAAGTGAACGTTATTTCACATGTATGTGAGATAACGACATTATACTCGTCAAGATTGTGATTCTGAAATATTTTGCTCATTTAAGTTTTTCATTGTTATTATTATAAGTAATACATTCTCGTCTTAATGAAAAGTTACTGGTTTTATGTTTATACTTTTTGCTGTTACCGCAAAAATGACATTTCAAATAAATCATATGTTTTTTGTAATCGACTCGAGACACAATAAATATTAAATGAAAAAATTGGTTCTCCTAAATTGTACCTACAAGATTCATGGACAGTTCCAAACCCATAATAAATATGTGAAAGGAAACAAATTAAATTTTTCAAAAAAGTCTAAAGATACAGTAAATAGTTTATTAACAAAAGGCTTTGCCAAAATCAGATCTAAGAATAGAATTATTATATTATGTTATATTTATGTTATTATTATGATATTATTTTATTATAATATTTACCAATTGAATTAAGGGTAAACACTTAAGCGAAAACAAAAGTACAGAGAGTCCTCATTTTCTCACAGTAGAACCAGAACTGATTACTGCTTTAATGAATAATTTGATAAGAATATAATAGAATTTGTTATAATGAATAATTCAGTACTTCATGAGAGTAAACATAGATAAAAGTCGTCGCTTTTTCACTTGTACGTGAGATAACGTAATTACTTGCGCTATCAGCATTATAAATATTAGCTTTTTATATAAGCAAGAATATACTGAATTTATGTTAAAATCGAGTATTGTTTGACGCAGTTCAGAATTAAGCAACATTTTTTCCTCACAGATGATAGAATTTCAGATTCACTATACTCTCTTTAAAATTTTTAAGTTTTCTTAAGTTATAGTCGCCAATTAAAAAGAAACTTCCTCCTAATACAATGTTTAAGTCTTTTAGGCATCCGAACACTAGTTTTTTCTCTTGTTTGCTCTACTGTCGACATTAATTGATTAAAAACTGTTCCAAAGCTAAGTTGCAAATTTCCACATATCAGTAATCCCTCCATTGTATCTCACATTAATTCCTGAGCGACAAGCAATTATTAATAATTGTATACTTTCATTAATCTTGATTAAGATATTTTACACTGAATGCGATATGTTAAAACTGCTTTCAGATTGTTGTCCAATAAAAATTTATAAGAACATATGTAGGCAATGGGCATTTATATTTTATCTTATTTTAATTTTTCTTAGTCCGTTTAACGAGTTGTATGAATACACGCGCAAAGATTTACTTTGTTCAATTTATTTGTGCTTATGAATTAACTCCTTCACAATATTCGAATTAGATCGCACCTCGTTGTCTAATTCACATGGTCGAAAGAGCGGTCTGATTGACTTCAGACAAGGGCAGTTTTCGGTAAGGTACGGAGATAATGAGCATATCTGCGTTACCGACGGCCTTTATTTGATTGACCTATGATAAAATTTTAATATAAAAATTAACGTCCTACCTGTTTTGACGACGTTAATAATTTTTTTACCGATCAGTGGTGATTTAGTATGGAACATAAACTCATCATTTTAACTAAGCAGGGATACACATTACTAGCCGAGCTGCATTACCGATCTAGAATTGAACAGAATCTTATGATACTAACTATTCATTCATTGAATTTGGACCATTAACAGAACAAACAAAATTAAATGACCTTATCGGGATTAGCAAAACGCAAAAGGAATTTTATTTTGATCTAAGTGCAGAGTATAAAGAATCTTGTATTTTAATTTATCTTTTTTGCGTTATATTAATTATGCAAATGCTGGAGAGAATCTTCATTGGAATTGTCCTACAGGACATTCCTTTTTTTCAAACTCGGACATATTTTCAATTTCACCGCTTATTATGTTTATTCTTATTCTCGCATGACGCCAATTGTTATCTTTATTACTCTGATATAGTCCACGAAGAATTCCTGTATACTCCAGTATTGCAAAAACATCACCATTGGACGTTGATAATACAATATGTTCTCGAGTTGGCACGGACACAAATTTATT
>JAAAKG020007034.1:0-21334 GCA_010014905.2 Druon quercuslanigerum
GAACCAATGTCAACGAAACGTCGCACACCACACTTGACCAAATAATATGAGTTTGTTTTAACTCATTTGCCTTCATCGATCGAAGAAATTTTTCTTTCATAATTCTTAATATCAGTTAGCCGAATCATTCAGTCAGCAATCTGATTGAAAAGTCAAGTGTTTTGCTAAAAATTTATCTTTTTGGATGTATTTAATTGTTTTTCATATCATCATTTTCTTGGTGCAAAATTCATTATATTAGTAGAAAAAGCAATATTTTATTTGAAATATTACGAATTTGAAGCGTTTGAGTTTATTATTCGTGAAAAATCTCTTTATTTTCCATCTTTGTGAAGCATTTCGGCATCTAAACCTCTATAAAGAACAGTCGAAAATTAACAATTCGATTAATCGAGGTATTTACTGACTGAATTACGAAAAACTAATTTCTTAGTACAAAAAAATTCAAGGCTCTGTATAATAATTTAAAAAGAGTTGTAAACATGAAGAACGTGGAAAATATAAAAATTGAATCAAATGACGCGATGGTGAAACATTTTAAACTCTATTGAAACAGTGAGTAGGCAAGATTGTGAAATTGTAAATAAGATGTAGCCTGTCTGCATTTCAAAAATACTGCCTTCTAATTGCTTGATCACAGTTGAGAAAAATAAATATTTTGTACATTCTTGAAATTATAATGGAATAATATAGGATATACATTAATCACGCATATTCATGATATATTTTCCTAATATTACATAGAAATAAGCATCATATTAGATCAAATAAGTATGAGCTTAAATGAATAAAAAAGGTTATTTCAATTGACAGCTTTTTTCTCTATCCAAAAGACACTTTTAGGTCTCTCTAAATCAAAATAAGCAAGATTCAAATAAATACTAGCAAAGTTTTACACACTCTGTAAGCGACAAGTGAGTCGTCAAAGATTAGTATAAAATTATTCATTGCTTTTGTCGATAAATTTTTTCTTTTTTATCGTGGAAAGCATTTAGTTGCTAAATATGAATAAATTAATTGACAGAGGACTTTAAATAATATTTAAAGAAGGTTAGAAAAAAATCTACGAATCGAAACGTCTAATAAAGTAACGCAATCGTGTGCAATAAGAAAAACAATAAAAAGGTCATATTGTAAAATTTCAAGCGTAACGTAAGACTGTATCCAATTTATAAACATTGCATCTACTGAATCAAAATTGTTAAAAGTGAACTAATTATTGGTAAAATTTTACAGATGTAATTAGTGAAAGCATGCAACTAAATATTAGTAAAAAATTGGTAATTTTATTAGTCTAGATATTTCTTAATTCATTATTAAAGAACAAATCATTATTTTGTAGAAAAAAAATAAGCTAAAATAGGACTGTATATGAACGTACTTTCTATTTAGTACCGGTTAGCCAAAGATTACAAAGCAAAACTTACTTCCTAAATATTACCCCTACAAGTTAAAAAATTAGGCTCTGCAAGTTTTTGGAAGTAATAATGATTTTTTAAAGGTTTTTAAAATACGTATAGTCTTAAGGACATAATAGATTACTTTCTTTTAAATTCTATTAGTATTTTAAACAATAGGGCTCTGAATAATTGCTTTCAGCAAAATTTATATTTTATATAATCTACATAGAAAATTTAAAAAATATTTTAAATATCAGATTTTTTTAGAAAAATATATTATAAAAAGAAAGAGATTGTTTAAAGAATTATGCTCTGTAAGGTTTATGTATTATTTGTTTATAACTAAAAAGCCAAAGCAAGGTGGAAATGTCAGAAAAACTGAAAGTTTCTAGTAATTATTTAAAAAATGTAAATATAAACAATAATAAATATTTTGAACAATTGACTTTGTTAATTTGCATTCATTTTTACCTCATAATGTAAAGAGTGTACAAAAATTTCAAACTTCCGGATCAGTAACGCAACTTTTTTATAGTATTCAAAAAGAATATTTTTAAAAATATTAGTAAATTGTTTGTAGGATTATTTTTGTTAATTGAAAAGTGGGCAAAAAGTGCACAATTGATAAGAATAACTGTATGCAGTTTTTAAGTCAAATTTGAGACATTTTGAGAAGTTTTGAATGACAAGGGCTAAGTTTTAATTATTTTGAATGGCAATTCTAGGATAAGTATTTAAATGAAAAATGACTTCCAAATAGTTGAATTTTTATTATATTATTTAAATTTTTAGGAAATGATTGTATTTTGAAGAAGTAATAATCATCAAAAAACCACGATGTCAGAAAAGTTTCGAAAGAAGGTTTCCCAAGGCCTGAAGAAGAAGGAATGAAGCGGTTGAATCTTTCCTGTTCTTCCTGTGGGCTTAGTATATATTTTCAAATATTTCATTGATTAAACGATTGGTTAGAATTTTTTCTTCGAAATTTGAAGATCTTTGGACCAAAAGCATAGAAAATACGAGTTTTTGAGTATTTAAAAAAGCGCCATTTTGAATTAAACTTTTTTTTAGTTTCATTCATTATTTCTTCACAATAATGTACTATTTTATTTGATACCTGAAAAGTTATCATCGAGAAATAAAGAAATAATAAATTTAAAAAAATTGAGCTGCCATCTTCAATTTTCTCAAATTTTTTAGTTTTCATTCTCATCACATGCTTACTGATAAATAAATCTGCTTCTTGTAAGAATTGGACGATATTTTATTATTAATTGTGAGAATGTACAGAGCTAAACGATTCCAACGGAATACGTGTAAGCAAAGATTATCTGCGTTTGAAAATTAATTCCAACAAAATAGGGGGGGGGGGATATCATTGTATACAACAAACTTATTTTTATTTTCATTTTGAAAGTTCAAATAGTTATTTCTTCAAAAAATAGTTACAAGGGATAAAAAAGGGCGTTAAAATCCTGATTAATAGTTTTCAAAGTTTCATCAAAAAATAGAAGAACAAAAATATTAAAAGAACATTACTTTTTCTGCTATTAATTTATTGAATTTTAGTTGTCACATGTTTTTCAATTAACTTTTCTAGGTAATGATTTAGAAAAAAGATATTCCTAACAATATTCAAATTTTCTTTGTAAAATAAAACATTGGACAAACCTAGACCACTGTCAATTATGTTTTTGATTGCTGCTGATTTATTTTGAAAAGCTTGAATAGAAAAGAATTACATATTTTTTACCTAAATATAAAATTTTCCTATACCAATTGGAAATAATATTACGATCCTGAAAAATAATTACTTTTATGTCCAAAAAAATGATTTTATTTTATTTTTTTAATTTCATGTATAAATTTAACTTTTGAAATAAAACTGTTAAAAGCATCGATAATCATCTGCAACTTTTCTGAGAGATCACATAATAAGAAATCATCAGCATAACGAACGAAAAAAGCAAAGCTCTATAACATTTTCTGCTAAAATCGGAGAACTGAATGAACCAATGAGAGTAGGAAACTTTTTCATATAAAAGATCCAATAAATTAAAAATAAAATATGTTCATAATAAAATCTAACCCTTTGATAACTTCTTATTGACATGATCGAGTACGCGTTTTATTCTTGCCCCATCTATTTTAAATTGCCTATTCAACTGATTCAGAAACATTGCAACATCCACAGAAATCATTACATAGTCATCCGGAACCATTTTTTTATATGATAATTTTTTGAAATTCCCACCTATTTTTAATATTGTATTTTAAAGTTGAATCTTTGAATCTTTTTCAAATCATAACATCTGGCAAGAACTGCGTCTTCAAAATTAATAGCAGCATATTGAAAGGTTTTTTTTTATATGGATTTTCATTTAATAAATCAAAATGATCAAGATTGGAATGTAAATTCTCGATATTTCTGACATTTTTATATTTTTCTTTTCTCTTTTTTATTTTTTCCCCAAAAAAATAATCTCTTTCTTTTCCTATCTTGCGAAAATTTATATCTTTCTTAATATTCAATAGAAACATTTTATGAGGATTCCCTAAATTTGGTCGTTGGATTATTACTTTTTTTTCTGCAATTCTGAACAACAAATTGATTATTGAACGTTAAATAAGATTTTAAATTTGATTTTATTCTTATCTTACCTCTATATATTTTTTAATAATGTCTATATGATAAGAACTTAGCGTATTCGAAGAATCTCGTATGCTTAGCTTCACAGAAATCTCTACTTCACTGGTAAATAATTTTTATGATGAGTCAGCAATAACGAAATATTTATTCGTGTTTTCAAATCAGTCTCAAGAAGTAAGATTTTCACTTTATTTGATAGATTTAAACACTTTTTAGGAGCAATTTCCTTGTTTTAGAAATGTTTGAAGTGGAAGTTTTCACATTTCTAAATGAATCCACACGTGGCGGGATTTGTTATAAAACAAATTATTTTACCAAATATTTTATTATGACATACAATTCTTCAAAAGTTGAGTGATTTAAACTCTATTTATTCTTCTTCAGAATTGGTCCTTCTTAACATGAAAAAACTGTCATAATTTTCTGATATACTGTGAAAAACATTTACGTAATGTAGACATTTGTAACAGACTATAGCGAGATATTGACAATATTCCTCCTTTCACTCAATTTGTTATAAGGAATAAATAAAGCGTTGTTATTGGATCAAAGTCGAAACCATAGGCAGCAAAAATTTCGGGAGGGGATTTGAAGCAGCATACTCACGCACACTCAAAAAAATATTTGTCTACAACATACATGTTTCCAAAGCTTCGGGGGAGAATCCAACGAATATCCCAGGTGCGAAAAACAGATCCTCCTTCCCTTTCCTTGCTCCGCCTGTACGTGGCCGTATATATATATAACTGTCATTGAGAAAAACACCATTCACTTGAAATTCTTCGAAGAATAATTTTTGGTTTTGTCATTGTGCCTTTTCAGATAAAATGAATACGAATACCGAAATTCTACTCGGTGTACTTCTTGCTTTCATTTATCTCAAACCTGTGTTGGGTAAGTTAATTTTTTACAGTTACGACAATTCGCAATTCTTACGTTATTTAGAACATTTATTCATAGTTACTAGATCAAGCAACTTGAAGTTACCTAAATAGTTACTTCTTTTACTATCTTAATTTTCTAAATAAAAAGTTTTTATAATGCAGATGATGTAATTCATAAAAGCTTCATTTAAAAAGCCTTAGGCATTGATTAAGGTAAATAAAAAAATACTTTCCTAAACATAAGTGTAACTTAATATTATAATTATTTATTGTGTTTAACCAATGTTAAATGGATGTTTACTTTTTTACTAACCCGCGAGTTGAATTGTTCATTAAACTAGAAATACAAAACAACAGTTTATAAATTAAAGACGCCTTAGAACTGAAAATTTCGGTTTAGGGTTCCTTACAACTTAAAGTTTGAAACGAATCCATTGATGTCATTTTTGTTTTCTAATCTTCATAATATGCCTAATTTTCACAGTCTTTTTTTCCATTTTAAGTTAGTCTTTGTACTTCACTTACTTTGTGTACCCCGTTTAAAATTAATGTAGAATTGTCGTTGGGTGATTGTGAATTCTCTTTTGTTAAAGTTCTTCGGCTTTAATAGATTCATTCTCATATGTATCACGCTTCAAAAACATTTAAAATATATTCAAAACGAGACATTCTTTTATCGTTTTGAACTTTATTATATTTAATCAATTGTAATAATTTCTAGATCTCGATCAAGAAGTTTGTTGTATAGTAAAACTTTAAATTAATTTTAAATTTGTCTTTGGAATAAAATTTCACGAATAATATAAAAACTAGGTATGTTGTGAAAAATGATTAAAATCAAATGAGTACATCTAATACTAGTAAAAAATGCAGTGATTTTATATTTTATTCTAATTTGTGCCAGTTTCTCATTATATTAACGCAAAAACACTAAAAATTAGTATATTAAATTTTTAGATAAACGACATAAGGTACAATAAAGTGCTTTAAAATAAATGTATTTACCTGAAAAGACCTTTAAGTTCGTTATCAATTAATTTTGTATAAGACGTGCATGTTTCATTTTATTTTTTCAAAAATCATATATACCACACCTGTATATCTTATCTGGGTGACAATTCTAGTCATGATTACTGAAATATAGATGTGAGATAAAAGCCGAGATATAATTTTGTTACAAAAATTAAAGAAAATAAGTTTGAAGCCCCTGCACTGGATATATAGCACGAATCATGGTATTGAAAACTCTTCAGGCCGACCGTAGGAACAGACACATTGATTATTGTTATACCTCCAGCTATTAAACCGATCGGTTGGAAAGATGTATTTGAATTGAAAAGACCTAGTACAGAATTAAGCTTTTTTTTTTTAATTCTTTAAACGAAAATGTGTAATATTAATCCCAGCATTTATGTAACATATTTTATATAAATTTGAATCATTCTAAAGTAGAGTACAAAGTCAAGCCTTGACAGAGATAAGCGTTCAGTCAACATAAATAAATATTTTCCCAGGGATTTTCTATTTCATGCCGGAGTAGCAAATATGTTACTTATAACGTCCGATAACAAAGCGTATCAACACATGCTCAAAATTTCAATAAAGATTCCAGAAAAGCAGAATTTTTGTTTCGAATAAGAAACTAACTGATTTTAAATCATTTTTTTGGGTATTGCAATATACAAATTTTTATTTTGCGTCTCAAACAATATGGAGGTTTATGAAGAAGATGCTTCGGAAGCGCAAAGTAGTTTCACAAATTATCACTATTAATAATTAGTTAAAATACTCTATCAGGGGCGCATCCAGAAACAATACTAGGGGGGGATAAGATGCTTTGCAACATATTTGAAGGATTACAATTAAAATTAATCAGTGCTGAAGCTCTGGGAGGGAGCGGGAGGGTAAATTTCCTTTATTTTCTCCACACCTATATCCGCCACTATACTAATATTAATTAGTATTAATAGAGTTAGTTCATCAAATATGAGCAACTCATCCATAAAACGTAACGAGTCCTTTTCGAGACATAGTCCTTTGAGTTTATATAGAAATACGACATTAATTTAGAAGTAACCTAAACAGTTTAAGGGTTTAAAGATGTTTACCATTATGTCGCTAGAACACCTTGAACTGCCGTAAAGGTAAGGTAGTCGTTGGATTTAAAGTTACAAAGTGCATCTAAAAATTATTAAAAAAAATATATTTTTCCTTTTCTAAATGTATAGTTCCGTATTTATTGACCACTTATTTTTAAAAATTGTTGAAAGTTTAGGTTAATATTGTAAAAGAACATCATAAATGTCTTTTTTTCAAAATCAGGTACAATTCCATTTCCACCTGAGGTTGGTCCAAATAGTTTAAAGATACGAACGGAAGGACCAGGTTATATTAAAGTAAGCCGTATTATCAAATTGGACAATAGAGGTCAACCCGAATGGATGTTGCAGAATATAACAAGGCCTCAACTTGACGCTTACATAAAAACCTCAGACAACCATCACTACTTCCCAGTGACAGCACAGCTTCGGTTGGATTATACTAGAAGTCCATATTTCAATCCTCTGCTTCATAAGCCAGAGATAGCTTGGATACGTTTAGGTCATTTATATTATACAGCTGACGATTTCAAAGAATTTAAAGTCCCTGTTCAACATACTGTTGAAGATTGTGCACCTTATGGATGCATTTATGTGTTGCTTCCATTTCACCATACATTTAGTTCAAAGTTAAAATACCACGAGGAATTAACCGAGGCAGTGTTTGCTTCTACTACGTCTTCACCGAAAGGAAAAAGACCATTAGCTTGGGACTCGGAAGGTTCATCTGGCAGTAATGCAGCCGATAATTAGCTAATGTGACGGGGTGGTGGATTACTATTTTAAAATATATTTTCATGAATTTTCATGTCTATTCAATAATATGCAAAAAAAATTGTTCAAATAATAGACAAAAGAACTAATTTCCTGTAATATTTGTTTCATTTATTAGTATTATCCGTAAAAAATAGTTGTATTTCTTTGCACATTCTTGTATAGAATGTTAATAAATGAAATAATATGTATATAATAGAGATCTACAATTTTATTTCAAAACTTTTTCAATAACACCAGTGAGCTTATGGATCAGGTAAATTGGCTAAAAAGACGCGTATTAAAATTAATTATTATTGTTAATTGTCTAAAAAACTGGAAAATTGTATTAGTAAAAAATATAACTTTTATCATGCATTAAGTGTCTTTGTATTTCCAGCAAATTAGAAATATTGTCGGTAAGTCTAAAGACTTCGTTATATTTTAAATTAAATTAAGTGAGATAATATGAATCAGGTCTGTACACAACTAACGTTTTTTCCTTATTGAGAAATAGTTTCTAAAAGCGTTATGTTTATGGAGGTGACGTAGCCTATTTAGAAGTTTCAGAATTATTGCCTTCTCACTGTTATAATTTTGCAAATGTTAGACAATTGCGTTGTTTTATTGAGCGTTTATATTTCTCAGGTTTGGTATTCCAATAATAGGTTTTGAATAATTGTTTTTTTCTGTTCAGTATAAAGGGAAGTTTAAAACGTAAAAGCATCAAGTTATTACAAAGAAAAAATATACACGGAACAAATATGAGCTGTCCTTCGGTACGAGCAGATAGTTTAACTAATTAAAAAAACTTAACTTAAATAATGGATTTTTTTTTTAGAGAACTTCAAACTTTATGATATGCATATTATGTTTTCTTCAATTTATCGTAATTTTGTTTCTATAAATTGAGAAACCATTGGTGTTAAGTCTAAGGCAATAAGGATAAATACTTTTGTTTAACTATCTGAATAGTGCATCAATTTATATTATTCACGCAAAGAAATGCTTTTGCTAAAACATCAATTTCTGTGATTCCATGATGCCTTCACATCCAATCTGTTTTTACATTTTGAAGGGACAATTCTGTAAGAGTCACCACTTTTTCCATTTATTTTTTCATTGATCTCAAAAAGTATTTATTTTTTTAAGTGTAGGTCGTGCTGGATGATTGAACAAAACTAATACAATTTAGGTTTAAATTGAAACGAAAATGATTTTGTGGGGAATTTTTTAAAAAGAGTTTTAGAGGTATCCAAAGAAAACCAGTTGTTCTGTTCAATTTAATTTCAAATACACATTCAATCCACAAAGATATGCCTACTCGTCAGAGTTTGGCACGTCCATAAACGTATTGGAATGCCTGAATTTCAACTTTTCTTTTGAGTCCTGACTGTAGTGATTATTTTGTTAAATCAAAGAAATTAGCTAAAAAATTAGATCCAGCAAAGAAAAACAAGTTACTGTCAGAAGAAAATTTATGGTAGAAACCTGCGAGTAAAGTAATCAGAAAAATAATTTAGGGTAAAAATTAGTAATCTAAAATGTAATCACTTAAATCAAATGGTTTTGCTTATAATAAGAGCATGCCATTCATAAGATCCATACGTGGTTCACACATAGCATAAAACCGTTTAGAACATTATGAATATAAAAAGATCTCGGAGAGCAGGAAATGTATGATCCAGTAAACAAAGCTTCACATTAACATCTAACACAATAAACTTTGTGCATCGAAAAGTTGAGAAAATTTAAATTCAATATGCTGCATTTATGGGTAGGTAAATTTTTTTATTAGTAACAGTTTGCTGTTGCATTGATGTGTAGGTAATTAATTAATGAACTCAAAAAAAAGGTTTGTCCTACAAAACGGATGGCATGACCGAAACGTCCCCCATCCCCAACAGGTGCAAACAAGTAGGTCAGGACAAATCATTAGTAACAAGCTGATTTTTTTACAGTTGTTTACTAAATATTTGTATAATTAAGTTGTCATATTGTCCTACAAATTAAGTGGTACGTCTTCTCAGTCCGACGCTCGTAAGTCGTCAATTGCACGGTAACAATTTTTTTATTAGTAACTGTAGGACAAACATACCACCTTTTTTTAAGTGTCTTCTGGACCTAAACAAACCAAGTTCCTACAAAAAAGCAGGTATTGCTAGTCCGACAAGAATTCTTAAAAATAATAGATATTGGGCCAGGTATACTACATTTTTGTGTCAGAAAAATTCGTTACAGGGAAAACCCAACGAGAGCAGGTAAAACAAGCGATTACTAATACTGGGTAATAAATTCACTGCCTGAATGTTGGTGGTCGCTGAGAGGAGAGGGTTGAAAGGGGTGGAAAATGGTTTTTTGCGATTTGCTGCGTGAATACTTGTTTTACCGAAAATAGTTAAATAAAAAAGTTGTAGGTAATGAAAACATCTACAACTTTCCTTTTTATAGTTTTGCGACATATGGCGCTCATTTTTTTCGTAAAAACTTAAAGTTTCGTTTGAAAAAATAAAAAAGTACTACCCTAAGCAAAGTAACAAGGTTTATAATGATATTTTATTGAGTAGCATCACCTCATAACATAATAAATTAAAAATAGTTTAAAATTCGATATTTGACTACATGCTGTAATGGGACATTTCTGAGATTTCATTTTTGTAACTAAATGAATAATTGATTGATTATAATGTAAAAAATCTAGTTTGTTGCTTTTATTATATGGACTGGTCTTGTCAGTGTTTTCATTGTTATTAGTCACTGTTATGAACATATTTGAATAAAATATTTGCACCTGATCTTCAAGTTGCGAGCAGAACATTTGATTCGCTTGCTGTCATGTTCTTCATGTTCAGCCCCTCCTATATAGGAAACTTTGGATTTTACGGATTGTTAAACATAGGGACTTTTTGATTTGGAGGTTGTCAACTATATCTTAATGATATATTTTAATCCTACAATATGTAAGATATTAACCTAAAATAAAGCCTAAGTTTATTTGTTAATGGTTGGTCAATTAAATATCGAACTTCACTGAAATCCGTTGAGAATGGCGCTGAAAATGTACAAAGAGTCGAAAATACATAATTATCTTAGATAAGAACTATTCGCAGTTTTTTTCTTTCGCACTTGGTGATACTTCGCTACCGCAAATATTGATTATACATTTTACATAAAGGTATATGAAGGTATATATATAGGTAATGCGTAACAGAAAATTTATTACCTTATTTGTATTTATTTCATGGATTGTATATTATTTTTTTCATGTGAAGATGATTGTATTTTTTGCTTTTACTGTCCCTTATATACACACTGTAATGTTTACTGTTTATGATGGTTCTGCAGAGAATTAGTCTCCTACTTCAACTCTATTCATTTTAAACACTAAATAAAGTGTTATTACCAGACAAAATTTTAAAAAGTTATTATATACAATTTATTTATCAAGTTACTGCTCGAACGAAACTCCCGAAATAAAAATTTTTAGTTCTCTGTCGACAGTATAATTTTGCTTTTAGTATTTTGTATGCAGAATTTTAATGAAAAAAAATATTCATAAACTATCCATACAGCTATATAGGTTTTCAATAACTTAAAATCTAAGAAAAAAATGTATGGCTGTAACTCGGTCTTCTGTTTTCTCACCAAAATCTTCACCGGCAATTAAAATTAAAAAGCTAAAGTTCTCAGAACTGAAAATTTATCATTCAAATTTTTTAATAACAATTTCAAAATAAAACTGTTTCAAAATAAAATTTTCAAAATTTAAAAAGAGCACCATACTTGATTGTCGAGTATATAGCTGTCCAGATTTTTAAGACGATCTGAGAAAGGGAAGGGAAAATAAAACATATTTAAAATTCTCTGTATACCGTGCATACCAGAGCTATGCTTCATTCAAGCTGGTCGAAAAAACACAATAAAATTATATAAATTACAATGAAATGTTTCGATAAATAGAGAACATAAAATCGGTAAAAGGTCAAAAAAAAAATTTTAAATTGAAATAAAAAAAAAATTAAAAATGTTTATTTAGAAGATTTCTTAATTTAAAAATTTCACTTCTAAGCATGTGATCCAGGAATTTATACATTCTTGTTCTAATGAGGAGGTATAAGTTTGATGGAAAATTTGCCTTTGTCGATTTTTATAGTATTGTAGTATTGTTTTGACCTTTGTCATTTAATTTAATTACATTTAATTAATAATCAAAAATCTGTTTAAAAACATTTTTAATTCAATTTTCGAGCCAATCCATGCGAGCTAAAAAGAATAATAATAAGGACTTAATTATTCATCTTAAAACGATCAAGAAATTTGAGTATAATGATGATGTAATAAAACGTATACTTTTTGTTTAATTTATGATTATGCTCTTAAAAAAAATCTATTTGCCAGCTTATCTATGTGGCAAACGTAAAAAGCAGTTAAAAAATTCAAAATTCATATTCTCTGCCAAACGGCATGAGATATGAAAAAGAAGTCTAAAAAAAATTGTTACTTCTAAAAAGACCAATAAAATTGTGAGAGATGATATCCATGATAATTATGATATATCCATGATACCTCTGATATCCAAGCAGATGTTAGATTACTTAAATTACAAATCTTAAAAGCCCTGAAAATTGATTGTTTTTAAATTTACATTTTTTTAATTCAAGTCTTGATACCGCAAAATTATCCAAGGAATCTGATTTACTCTCAAATCTTTGTCTTAATGCTATTATAAGTTGATATACTTTGTTTTATGACATAAGAGTCTAATTTAAAACGTTATCTTTGTCAAAGCTTGCATTTTAAAATATACTTTAAAATCAGAAGCCTACTTCATAATTTTCAGTTCAAAGCAGAAAGTTTAAAACTGAAAACATTAAATTGAATGCAGGTACAAATGTAAATTCAAGAAATGTCGATAAGCATTATTATATTCATCCCTTTTATAGCAGTTAGCAGAATTTTCTAATGCATTCATTTTTGATAGGAATTTAAATAATTCAGTTTTAAAAGTTTGCTCAAATGTGTTCATATGACAAAAAAAACCAAGCTAAAACATAAACAAACGTGTTTTCCATTGGTTACAAAAACAGTTAATGTGTTAATAGGAGATTCTTCACATAACTTAATGTTTATTTTTAAGAATTACAAAATTTAAATAAAGAATTATGAATACAAAATGACTTTCCTTTGTGATGTTTCGCATTAAACAAATAAAAGCGCACATTTTTATAAAATGTAAATTATAATTTGTAAATTTAATTTTTAAATTGATTAATGAAAGGTTTGCACACATTCTATAGTCATAGTTAATTTTTTTGCAAAGTTAACCTGTTTTTAATTGCCAAGTTAATTTGAAATGACACACTTACTTGAATAGCTGCAGAATGAAAATAGAAGTATTTACTCTTGTGTGTTCCACACTTAATTAATGCAAAAAATGTTAAGAATAGTATTTTTAAGATCTGAAATTGAATACTTGTTATGCTTTAAAAGGTTGTCTTTGCAATTAATAATTTAAATGTAGTTAAATTTCAACAGTTTTTAATTAAAATTGTCTCTTAGATAATAGTTATCATATAAATCGGCCAGTTGTCAATGATAGGATCTTGACCATAGCTAGATTTTTTTTCTTTTTACTAGTAAATGTGTCATTGAACAAAAAATATCATATTATAATTGATATCAACGTAGAATTACTCTTCTAGCGGCAGACTGACCCACACTGACCACTACTACTGGCTGACTCCGCGCCTTGAGTGAAGCCACCACTTTACAGTCAGACATTCGATCTTTCTCCCGTGTCCTCATTAACGTTGGGGCCAAAAGTCTTTCATCCCAACCAAAAGAATCTCTGAAATATTTAATAAAAAGCATTTGAAATCCTAAATTCTTCCGAATTCTACGATATGATCACTTTCAGCCTGCACGAATTTCATAAACAGTTACAAGGCACAACATCACTAAAAAAGGGCTTTTTTGCCCTGTTTAATGTTAATGTCAATATTAGGGAAAATCTGTAAAACCAGTTAATGATTCTTATAACGTTTCTTAATGCAATACATTTTTGAAAAATCTTAAATATTCAATAGATTAGTTTTTACGGGAACGTACTTACAAATATTCTATTTTGAGAACCAATGATGATAGGAAGCAGTTTGATGGCTCTACAAGCGTAGCTTTATAATTCGAGTGCAGTTTAATAAATAAATAATAAATTAAGATAAATTCCGAATAAATTTCAACATAACAAAAACTAAGAATTTCTACTCGCGTAAGATGAACCAGTAAAATTTCACTGAATTCCAGTGAAACCTGACTGTTTGATACAGGCAAAACGGTGTCTCTGGCATTCAGTAAAATTTCACTGGATCACCCAGAGGCATTTAATTACTGGGTTAATCAGTGTGGTTCATTCGTTACTTGGAACCGACAGTAATATGGTGGTAGGGGTTATCGTTTGTCAGCTGGTCAGACATGGCACTCATTATTAAGAATGTTTGTGCTGAGATTTGCAAAATTTTCTCTTAAAATGATAAAAAGCTTGTGTAATTATGAAATCTCATGGAAAAAGAAATTTTTTTTATGCTTATAGTACTTGCAATAAAAATATTTTCTAGCTAACGTCTATGTAACCGGCAAGACTCTACTTCACAGCTGATCCTGCTGATTGTCTAAACTAACCTACAAATACTTAAAAACAAGAAATAGAAAATAATATCCAAATCAATCAGGATCAAAGTGATCTGAAAAGAATGGATTTAGAAATTAGCAAATTCGCTAAAGAATATAGATTATTAGATAAGAACTGTTTTGTGCCTGATGTGATTGTAAGGAGGATGACGATCCGAGTGGAATAGCTAGAACCGTTTTGACTATTCCAATTATTTTCTATACATTTATATTTTAAAATGCATCTTTATAAATCTATAAACTTGACAAAAAATGACAAAAATGTCAATATTTGCTTTTCGCTCACTTTCCACTAAAATCGGAACAAAATAAACTCTTTCTTTCCTTTAATATTTTGTATACGATACAAATGTAATAGTCTCGAAATTTTTTGTATTAAGTAGCAAAGCAAATCATCGAAATGAAGGTCAAAGGAAAAGATGGCATAATATTTTTCAAACGCTTTTGTTACTGTTTCGACCTTTAGCAGTCTAAAAGATACATTTAATAGAAAAAATACAGAAAAAATGTAAAAAAAAAATGTGTAAACAAAGTAGATAATAGTCTATAAAAATTGAAATATGAAGCAGAAGAAAGGTTTTTTGGTATAAGGAGGCCCTCAATTTTATATCTATATCACCAGCAATAAATCTTGATAACAGAGTAGAAATTTCCAAGTGTACCTATGGGTTTTGGCGTTAAAAGTAA
The DNA here is from genome assembly GCA_010014905.2 of Druon quercuslanigerum. Classification (NCBI taxonomy): domain Eukaryota; kingdom Metazoa; phylum Arthropoda; class Insecta; order Hymenoptera; family Cynipidae; genus Druon; species Druon quercuslanigerum. Next base: position 15,161 of record JAAAKG020007034.1, read on the forward strand.
AAATGAAAACTAATCCAGTCATTAGTATCAAGTCATGTTATAAAAATAAAAAAATAAAAATATTATTGTTTATTCATAGTGTGCGATTAAACACTTCTTTATCGTTTAAATTACAAATTATTATTTTGTTAACTGCGTATGAAGAATTGTTGAAAATTTTTGTGGGTGGTAAAAAATGAATTCCAATAACAATATTTTCAACATCGTGCTAATTTTTATTTTCAATAGCGTAAAAACAAAAAAGTAGGTGAACAAAGAAAAATAAGTGTTTTATAAAAACTGCCTACAGTACTCTCCTGTTAATTCAATAATAACTTTGCCAAAGTCATTTTACGAATATTTCGAATCACGAAAAATGATTATCATATCCTTCAATAAGACAAATTTTCGTATCTTCTCCGTTATGTAAGACTGGACTCATTTCCAAGTGGCTCTCAATTTCATTAATAATTTTATTCAGGCTATAGAATCTGGACTCGGCTTTTTAGATTTTAGCTTATAAAAATGCAACTCCTGCAACAACAAATTATAAATATGTTGAAAATTTTTTTTAGCTTTTTAATTAACCTCTATCAATAACTTGATATAATATTGAAGTAACTATAAAATACACTACCGAGAAAAGAGTACTGGGAAACTAGGTGTAAAAAGAGGGAGGTTTTGATGGAATTGAACCTCCACCTATCATCTTTTCAAATTTTCCTCGAGTAACCGATGACCAGTCACCCCCCTTCCACGAGATATTGGAAAGGGGTAGAGGCGAAACTTAAATTATTTCTCTAACCAGTAAAAGGGATGCTTTCCAGTTGCACCTTACATTTTTACGATGACCAGTGACATTGGTCTGTCTCCACACGAAAACGTCGGAAGGGATAGGGATGAGACCAAAATTATTTACGTGATCACTTACACAGGTATCTTTCTGCCCGCGCTCCCCAACGAGACACTTGAAAGGATAAAGGATGTGACTTAAATTATTTCTGTGACCATTAACAAGGGAGTCCCCCCTGAGGCGCTGAAAGAGGGGTAGAAACGTGACTAAATATATTTTCGTAACCAGTCACAGAGGTGTCTTGCCCCCCTACATAGCACTGAAAAAGGGTAGGCGTGTGACTTAAATAATTTATGTGGTTAGTCACAAGAATACCAATCACAGGGGTAGCTTTCCGTGCAGAAACTAGGTGCAGAACAAGGGGAAGGAATGCAACTTAAAATTATTTTGTGACCAGTAACAGGGGTGGCTTGCCTCCGAAGAAGCATAGAGAAAGGGTAGGTATGTTACTTAAAAAATTTATGTGACTAGTCAGAAGGGTACCCCCATGAGGTGCTGGAAAAGAATAGACATGTTACTTAATATATTTTCGTAATCAGTCACAGGAATTCCTTGCCTCCCATCCATATGAATCATTGCAAAGGGTTAGGTGTGTGACTTTATTAATTTATGTGACTTGCCACAAGGGTGCTTTCTCCCCGTAAGGCGTTAGAAAAGGGTCTAGGCTCTAATCTTATATTATTTTTGTGACCAGTTACAGGGGTGCGTAAAAGTGGTTAGTGGTCTGATTTTGCATTATGTCTGGGACCAGTCACAGGGGTACGTTTCCGCCTCCCATGTGGGAGGCGGAATGTGGGGGGGCCTCACTGCGGTGAGACAGTTTTAGTAATTTTAGACTGACAAAAAAGGAGTCAAACACAAAATACATGAGTTTCAGGATGACTAGACAAATTCTGAAAATGGGCTCGTCCTCCTGAATTACCGGACAGCAAGACGCTTCTTAAAATACCTTGAACTGATCCTAATTAAAACATCAACATGTGTGATTCAAACACATTATTTAAAGCATCTAAGTGATATCTGGGACATCTATGAAAAATTTTGAAATGTTTATCATTGCTTGTATTCTAAGTGCCATGCGTATTTGCCCTACATACACTCCATCATAATTTACGCATCTAAATGTGTAAATAATGCCCAATTAACGCAAGATAGTTCCGAGTTTTTCTCAAATTTTTAGTTCTTATTCATTTCTTTAGTTAGGAACGAATATTAAATATTAAGATTGATTTACACAAAAAGGCTCCCAGTATCTTCTACAAGGAAACTTTCTGTTTGATAGGATCCATACAAAAAATTGAAATAATATGTCAAATATCTGTTCACGTTCAGAAAAATATATTTAACTCTTTCTAGTATTGTTATAGGAAAACATATATATAAAAATAATAAATTGCGTAAACAATAATGTTTGTTACATTTAATTTATTTTTACTTCGCGCTAAGTAAACTGTGTAAAAGTTCAAAAAAGCCGCAAAGATCTAGCATAATTATATAATTAGATAGTTATAAAAAGCAAGACAAAAACTGCCTAGAAATATTCAAACGGAACATTATTGAAAAGAATTACCAATTACCAATAATAAATTGTTTGAAAATTTATGGTAACATGCTTACTGTCAGTGGAAAGTATTATATTATGTCAGACTAATAATTTGTATTAAAGAAAGCGCAAAAAATAATAATTAGCGCCACAGACTCGAAAAACCTAACTTTTTTACTTATAGGCATTTTTAAAACCCTGTGAAACCGAGTATGAGGTTTTTAGAACTTTCAAATATCGTTTTTTTTAATTCATTCTTTTATTTTTTGAATATCAACAATTTTGAAGGTGATATGCATAAAAATGAGGAAAAAATGTTCGATGCATTTTTGGACTACCCTAGACTACTCTAGAATTATACTTCATTATACTTTTTTTTGGTGAAATCCAGGTTTAATTATTTAAAATGTCGCATATATTTTTTATTACAAATGGTACAATAAGGCTATGTTTGTACGCTTTTGCTGTAGGTGCTGAAGTAATAAAGAATTTGACTTATCATTATTATTATTACTATAATTTACTACATTATTTCCTAGAGTAATTACCGAATTGCTTATCACCTCTCCGTCGAATTAAGTCCAGAAGTAGATCTTGGTTTAAGTATGAGTCAGCTAACTGAAATTATTTTTCGACATAGGAAATCAATCTTGCGAAATATAGCGTTGTTACAAGCTATTATTATTTACTCCTTAAACGCAGTTAAATAAGACTCATTTATTATTTTTGATACAATATCCCTTAAATTCTATTCAATAAGACTTTTAATATTTATCAATCATATTTAATAAATAGATTTTAAATTCTTATTTAAATAATTCTCATTTATCTTTTAAGTTTTTTTCCCATAGTAAAACTTAGTTAATGAAAAATTGAAAAAATGTATAAACAATTGGAAAGTTGGATCTCACTAGGTGTTTTCGTTTTTAATTAAACCAAGTCCTAATTTTCATTTAACTTAAATCAATTAAGGCTTATTTTATTCCCTGAATGATTACTTATTATTCATAAAATTTTCATGGAATTTATTTTATTTAGGAACTAGTAAATACAGTAAGCTGTCAATTTTAAAAATAATTACATAAAAAAGAGACTTTTAAGAAGATTATTATTCACGAAAAGAAAAAACAATATGAAGACAAATTTTTTTACAAATATTCAGTCTACTAAATGTAAAACCCCGCCATATCAAATTCAGCTTTAAATTAATTGTACCTTTCTGTTGTTTTTATATGCAACTTTTTCTTGCATGTTATTTCAATTTTTAAAGCTTCATTTTTAAAATCTATAGTCTTTTGACATTTTTGTGAAATCAATTCTAATAATCGTGAAATTTTTTTCTAGTTTTGATATTTTTATGCTATCTTTTAAAATCATTGAAATCGTTGTAATACATTTTGAAAAAACTGAAATCTTCGTTCGATTTTGTACATACTTTTTAAATCTTTGTGAAATCTCTAGAACAATTACAAAATCATGGAAATATTTTTAAAAAATTTTGAAATATTTGAAACATTGCAGAAACTTTAAACTTGAAAACCTTTAAACCTATAGTACAGAACCTTTTATGAAGTGTAAACCTTGACAATTGGCGTTGTTCTAAAGTTTATGTACCATTTAGATTCATACAGTCACATTGAATGATAATAAAATAGAAAAGCAGTACGAGTTTTAAATAATACGTTTTTGAAAGGAATTGTTGTTGTTTGTGGGTAATAACTCTTTTCATAAAAATTTTAATTTCCGATTTGGAAATTTATTTGGTTTGGTAGACATTTCACCTTTTCTAAATCTAAAATTTATCCATTTAGTTGATTATTAATGTGTTTCAGTAGAGAATTTTATTTTTTTTTTAAATTCGACATTTTTGGATAAAGCTTCTTAGGTTAAAGATTCAATAATTTCAGCAGAAATTTGAACTATTTAAGAGTTAAGAGTGAACTACTTTGCTAAAATCAATTGGTTGCTTTTGTAGATCAACAAGATTTAAATTTCTGAATAAGAATTTTTGTTTTTTTGTTGAAAATTTAACCAAGTTTGTTAAAATGTAATTGTTTTTGTTTGAAGATGCAACTATTTGGTTGAAAATTCTTCTTATTGGGTTGAAGGTTTAACTATTAAGTAGAAACATTAAATTTTTGATAAAAAATTTTTTATTTTGTTCTGAAAATTCAACAGTTTTGTTTAAATTATTTGTCTCTTTCGAGTAAGAAATATTTTTCGGATAGAAATATACCTATTTAATTGAAAATTCGTCTTTTTTACTTTGATTGAACTGTTTAAAAAAATGCAAGCTAATTTGGGTAAACTTATATTTAGATAGATAAATCAACCACAGAAAAAACTAAAGTTAAATATTTTTCTATGTAAAATTTTCGGCTGTTAAAGATTACATGCTGTTCGGCGAAAGTTTATGCCAAGGTGGAACAAAAGCTGTCGTCTGCTACAAATCAGGACCCTAGATTTTTTAAAAACTTTTCGCTTACCCAATTGTCATTAACATGTCGCAGATAAATGTAAATGTACTTTTTGTGAATTATGCAGTTTATGAGATGATCAACGATCTTGAAAGATTTTATCAAGAATTTATGTTGAGCAAAGACTCTCGAGAATATTACTAGCATTTAAGCTCGAACAGAGCATTAATAGAGCGCTTAAAAGAATTTGAAGAATTTATTATTTAAACAAATATATATCATAATCACTGCATATATTTTCACAAAAAAATTCTAAAATGAAAAAGCATATCCTTTTAAAATTGCAGAGTTGTTACAAATCAGGCAATTCCAGAAAAATTCAGGGAATGTTCAGGGAAAATCTGATAAAGTAAGGGAATTTTCGAAAAACTAAAGTTGAAGTTAATTTTATTATCATGGTTGAAAATCGCAACTAATTGGTTAAAAATTAATCTCTTTTGGTAGAAGATTTAAACTATTTTGTTAAAAAAATCATAATTTGTATAGAATTCAACTATTTTTTGTATAAAATTAATATCCTTTTTGGTTGAAATATCACGTTTTTTGTTGAGAATTCATCATTTAAGGTTAAAAATTCAAATGCTTAGAGGGAAGTGGAAACTATTTCTTAAAAGTTGAATTATTTGGTTGAAGAATTATTATTTTAGTTGAGAAAAACTTTTTTCTTGTGGAAAATTTAATTATTTTGTTGAAAATCAATTGTTTTAACTTAAAATTTAAATCGCACATTTTTCATTTTTGATTGGAAATTAATCTTTTTTAATTCAACATCCAACTAATTGGCTAAAAGTTTACCTTTTTGAGTTTAAAATTCAACTATTTCGTGGAAAGTTTATGTATTTTGTTTAAAAAAATCGTTTTTCGGGTGGAAAATTAACCTTCTTCTTTGAAAAATTCTTATTCGTTGAAATTTTAAGTAAGCCAGTTAAACATTCATAATTTTATTTGGAAATTTTGCTTTTTGGTTGAAAAATTTAACTTATCACGTTGAAAATTCATATTTTTGATTAAAATTCATCTATTTTAGTTTATGGTTAAAAAGGGATCTTTTTTAGTTTGAAATTCGTTTATTCAGTTAAAAATTTTTCTTTTTGGTAAAAAATTGATTTATTTGGTTACAGATTTAACTATTTTGTTAAAAATTTGTTTCTTTTTTAGTTGAAAGTTATTTTACTAACTGAAAATTGAAGTATTTTATTTTTAATAGAGAATTTAATTTTTTCGTTAAAAATTCATGTATTTGGTTCATTTAAAAATTCTTGTAAACCAATAATATATTTATCTGAATTAAAATTATTTTAAATATTTAAAAAATTATTTTT
>JAAAKG020007045.1:0-14598 GCA_010014905.2 Druon quercuslanigerum
TAAGATAGTTTTGCCAAAAATCATATGTATCAAAATTAGCTTTTCTATGATTTTGACAATAAAAATAATATTATTGAGGATTTTATTTAATTAAAGAAAATTATTTTTAAAGAAAAAATGTCAGTCCTCAGAAAAATGTTTATTTTAACAATATTTTTGGCAGCTGTATTTTTTTTAATATCGCTTCTTAACAATTTTGGTAAAATTTTTGAATTTTAATAATTGATGGCTTATTTTTGGGGGGAAAAAATTCTCTACAACTCTACTGATTGCAATTTCAAAATTAAAGTTTTATAAAAAAAATGAGCCTTGGTATTTAAATTAATAATTTTTTTAAATTGGTAAGAAGCTACGATATAAAAAAAAGTAATTATACCAAATATTGTTTATATTATTAAAGTACCTTAAGTTTACCTTTTAAGATCGTAACTCAATGTTTGGCTTTTGTTGACTTAAATTCATTATTTATTGAAGAAAGCGACCAGCCGGAAATTAATCAAAGTGTATGAATTGCAAATTCAAAAAACAGTTCACTTCAATGAATTTTATTGATCAAGTGTGTCACGATGATACGTCCATTATAATTATTAGCAAGACAACATAATTTTTTCCGAGGAAGCAAAAGTCACGAATAAAAATATTTATTGACGCAATCGATTAAATTTCTGAATTTGTAGTATTACCGAAATTTTACAAATCGATTCATCAAAATCCCAAAATATCAAATTACCGAAAATAAATGGAACGACAGGAAATATTTATTTACGAAATCTAATTATTTCGAAAGTAGAAATTATTAAGTTCCTGAAATTTAAAAACCACCTTTTTCAAAATCCCGAAATTTCAGATCGCTGGGAAGAATTAATAATACATGAAAAAATGATTAACGAATTTGAATTATTCCGAAAGTAGAAATTAACGAATGTGGAAAATTTAGAAATTTGAAATAATCGAGATTATTAAATTCCTGAAAATCTGAAGCCCAAATTTTAAAAGTCCTGAGATTAGGAAATTCTCGAAAATATTAAATTCTCAAAATTTCGAATGTCTGAAAAAATCTAATTTTGGTATCTCGTATCTTGTGAAATAATATTTTATTTTATATATAGGGCAATAATAATAAAATATTTATCTTCGATCATTTGAAATTTTAGAAAATTTCACTTTCCGTTAATTATATTTCCGGTATTCTTCACCATTCGAGTTTTGTTCATATCGTACATTTTTTAAAACAATCTTTTTATCGTTTTTTGAATTTGTGAATTTAGAAATACTACTGATTTCATCGGCAAGTCAAATTTAATGATTTTTCTGCTATATAAAAATAATAAGATTATTTTTAAATTAAAATTCCTTAATTAAAAAAAAATAATTGACACTACCCACAAATCACTGATTAACTTAGTGCAACTTACAGTTTGAATCATTCAAAACAAATTTCATAATTACAAAAAGTTTCTGATCAGACAATTAAAAGGACTGATTTAACCATTCAAAATTTTACTTTGATTAATTCAAAATAACTGTTTTATTTAGTAAACGTTACTGATTTTATCATTCAAATTGACTGATTCGTAACTATCAATCACAGACGAGATAATAAAAAATGACTGATTCCTACAGTGAAAATAACAGATCGAGCCAATTTAAATGACTGATTTCATTAATGGATCAAATTGACTCCCATAATTACTGAAAGTTACTGATTAGACAATTTAAAAGGATTGATTTAATCAGTGACATTTACATTTCGGATAATTTAAAATCACTGATTTTATCAGTAGGCTTTACTGATTATGTCGTTCAAAGTCTATAATAATATAGTAAAATTATTTTTTATTAGAATTCTTTACGGTTACAGTTTGGATCTTTCAGAACAACTTACATAATTACAAAAAGTTTCTGATCAGACAATTAAAAGGGCTGATTTAACCATTCAAAATTTGACTTTAATTAATTCAAAATAACTGTTTTATTTAGTAAATGTTACTGATGTTATCATTCAAATTGATTGATTCATGACTAAAAATTACAGACGAGATAATAAAAAATTACTGATTCCTACAGTGAAAATAACAGATCGAGCCAATTTAAATGACTGATTTCATTAATGGGTCAAATTGGCTCCCATAATTACTGAAAGTGACTGATTAGACAATTTAAAAGGATTGATTTAATCAGTGACATTTACATTTCGGATAATTTAAAAGCACTGATTTTATCAGTAGACTTTACTGATTATTTCCTTCAAACTCTATAATAAAATAGTAAAATTATTTTTTTATTAGAATTCTTTACGGTTACAGTTTGGATCCTTCAGAACAACTTACATAATTACAAAAAGTTTCTGATCAGACAATTAAAAGGACTGATTTAACCATTCAAAATTTTACTTTAATTAATTCAAAATAACTGTTTTATTTAGTAAATGTTACTGATTTTATCATTCAAATTGACTGATTCATAACTATAAATCACAGACGAGATAATAAAAAATGACTGATTCCTACAGTGAAAATAACAGATCGAGCCAATTTAAATGACTGATTTCATTAATGGGTCAAATTGACTCCCATAATTACCGAAAGTTACTGATTAGACAATTTAAAAGGATTGATTTAATCAGTGACATTTACAGTTCGGATAATATAAAATCACTGATTTGACCAGTAGGCTTTACTGATTAAGTCGTTCAAACTCTATAAAAAAATATAATAGTAAAATTATTTTTAATTATAATTCTTAACTAAATTTCTATATTTTAATAAAGATTTAAAACTGACCATAAAATACTAATTTACAAAATTGAAACTTACGGAATAATTTCATGAAAATGACTGATTTAATTAGTTGAATCTCTTGACCAAAACTTAAAAAATCAATAATTAATTTGATAAAACTTACAGTTTTGATAATTCAGAAGTACAAATTTAATTATTGAAAGTTACTGATTGGACAGTTTAAAATGACCTATTTAATTAATGGCGGTTACAGTTTGAATGATTCAAAATGGCTAATTTGATCAGTGCAAGTTACAGATTAGAACATTCAAAATTACTTATTTAATTAGTGAACGTTACAGATAAGACTGAGAGGGACTGATGGAATTAGTAAATGTTGCAGAGTAGAAACTACAAAAATAATAGATTTGATTAATAGAGTAACAGTTTGTATAATTCAACATTTTTTATTTTTAGATTAGACAATTTAAAAGGACTGATTTAATCAGTGACATTTACATTACAGATAATTTAAAATCACTGATTTTATCAGTAAGCTTTACTGATTATGTCGTTCAAAGTCTATAATAAAGTAGTAAAATTATTATTTATTAAAATTCTTTACAAAATTTCTATATTTTAATAAAGATATATAATTAACCATAAAAGACTGATTTATAAATTGAAACTTACGGAATAATTCGACGAAAATTACTGATTTAATTAGCTGAAGCTCGTGGCCAGAACGTATAAAATCAATAATTAAATTGATAAAACTTACATTTTGGATCATTTAAAAGTACAAATTTAATTAGTGAAAGTTACAGATTGGACAATTTAAAATGATTCATTTAATTAATGGCGGTTACAGTTTGGATCATTCAGAACAACTTACATAATAACAGAAAGTTTCTGATCAGAGAATTTAAAACAGCTGATTTAATCATTCAAATTTTGACTTTAATTATTTCGAAATAACTGTTTCATTCAGTAGACGTTACTGATTTTAAGATTCAAATTTACTGATTCATAAATAAAAGTCACAGACGAGATAATTAAAAATGACTGATTTCTTCAGTGAAAATAACAGATCGAGCCAATTTAAATGACTGATTTCATTAATGGGTCGAATTGACTCCCATAATTAATGAAAGTTACTGATTAGACAATTTAAAAGGATTGATTTAATCAGTGATATTTACAGTTCGGATAATATAAAATCACTGATTTGACCAGTAGGCTTTACTGATTATGTCGTTCAAACTCTATAATAAAATATAATAGTAAAATTATTTTTAATTATAATTCTTTACTAAATTTCTATATTTTAATAAAGATTTAAAACTAACTGATGAAAATGACTGATTTAATTAGTTGAATCTCGTGACCAGAACGTATAAAATCAATAATTTATTTGATGAAACTTACAGTTAATTTGCATAATTTGATCAGTGAAAGTTACAGATTAGATCATTCAAAATTACCTATTTAATTAGTGAACATCACAGATAAGACTGAGAGGTACTGATTAAATTAGTTACACTTACAGAGTAGAAATTATTAAAAATAACTGATTAAATTAGTAAAAGTAAAAGATAAAATAATTTGAAATTACTGATTTAGTGATTGAAAATACCGACAAATGTCTAATTTAAACAATAAAAGTTATGTAGTAAATGAATCAAAATGACTATTTTAATTAGTGAAAGCTGAGTTCAAAACCTTCAATATTATTTATCATTTAATCAGTGAAAGATACCATTTTGATATGCAATTTAGGATCACTAATTTGATTATTGCAAGGTAAAAATTAGAAAATACAAAATTCACTGTTTTAATCAGTGAAATTTCAAGTTTATTTTCCAATTAACTGATTAATCAGCAAAAATCACAGATTATATGATATACCATGAATGATATCATCAGTGAAAGCACCGTATTGTTTAATTTTAAATTAATGTTTTTATCAGAGAGTCAAATTCACTGATTTTAAAATTCACTTTTGAGTTTTTGCGGCTCGCCCTAATAATCAGTGCTAAAAAAAAATCAGGGAAAATTGAAGAGTGTTTGTGTCTACGAATCTACGCATCTAAGGATTTACGCCAGCTATTCAATAATGGACCAGCAGCGTATGGCAGAGGCGCCTGAACGAATAGTTTCCGGTTTTCTGAATCATAGTGACGCTATTGAGAAACACGGCGTGGGATTACACATCCGCTGAACCGCTGTCGCCTGCTCCTGATTCTGCAAAAATTACAGGGGCCGGTTCATTCTCAAAAATTTAGAGCATGTGAAAATCCTATCAAATGGATTGAAACGGCTCTTCTATTGATATATTTTATTTCATCGCCGGATACGGACACGGTTACGAACAATAAAATTTTCAAACTTAATGCATTATTGAAGGCTACAATATGAGGCAGTGTGCGGATGCGGTTTTATTTCACGGTAATTAACTCTATCTTTTGTAATTAGCTTCTTTCTGGAAAGATTGCTCTATATAATTAAGAAACAATAGATAATTTACTTTAGCATCTCTTTTCTTATTTATAAATCTGAAATACTAGAAAACTACTAATTGGCAGTAGTTTTCTACTAATTCAAATAGCGCCGATTCGATTACTGATGATGAGTAAAAATTTACAAATTTATTATGCAAGAATAACCGACTAAATTAATCAGTAAATATTTCTACTTCAAAGAATTTTATTAAAATAAATAATATAAATTACACTGGAACTTGAAAATAAGGCATCCGGGTTTATGTCCTTCCTAGAACTGATGGACCCGCAGTGCCACTTTTTTCCAAACTCATTTTTTTTTGCTCAAAAAATTAAACTTTAGTCACACAGTTTTGTAAACTAATAGCGCCATTATCTATTAGTTTTCGTCCTACTAATTTAACAGTGATTTTATGATAAAACAGTTATTTTACTTATAAAAAATTAATTTAATAAAATATGATATAATAAAAATGATAAATTTCTAACCTATGTTTTTTAAAAAATTTGTTTGTTATACAAACTTAATATTTACAAAAATTTTTTTCGTTCGAAATTTGAACTATTACCTTTTTTGTTGAGAACTTGCATCTTTTAGTTAAAACTCTTTTTTCTGTAGAAAATTTTTGTTCGGTTTAAAATTCATTATTTGAGTTTAAAATTTTACTCTGATTGAAAATTGAACGATTTGCTACAATTTTTTCTTATTTTGAAAATTGATTTTATTGTTGATAATTCGAAAACTTAGTTAAAAGTTGCCCAATTATACTAAAAATTTATATTTTATTCCAGAATTTCTTATTTTATGTTATCAAAACTTGACGTTTTTAATTCAAAATATAATTATTCTATTTCTCATTAAAAATTCAACTATTTTTGTGAAATTCCGTTTTTTTGTGCGTGGAAACTTAATTTTTTCAATTGAAAATATAATTATTCCTTTTTTTGATGGCGAATTTATCTATTTTAGTTCAAAATAAAACTATTTGGTTGAAAAATAATTTTTTCACTCAAAACTGAACTATTCAATTTTTGGTGGAATATTGATCCTTTTTGGTTTAAAATTCAAAATTTTTTTAAGGCTTTGTCATCGAAAATTTTATTCACTACAGAATAACACATTAGAAACGCGAAAAAATGCAGAATACACATGAATTCCGTGTGCAGACAAAAAATATAAATTTTTTACCAAAAATAGAATAGTTTTTGCAGTTAAAAAAAATCCAATACATTTTTAGACGACCCTACTGTGCAAGATGTGAGACGTGGGACTACGAGTGCATGGCTGCGGAGCGCGGGGCCTCGATTATCTTTCCCCCACTCTCGTTGGTAATGGGTCGGTAGGTCGTGTGCTCGGGAAAGTTCGACTGAGTTCGCCTCAGTTCGACTCCGCGCCACGAGTGAACTGAGCGAGTTACGAGTTACGCCGCCCAAGCCCAAACAGAGCGGTAGAGCGGTACAGTCACTCACCAGAGATAGTTGGAACTTCGAGCGAGGCAGCAAATAGTACGTCATGGCGGAAATATATAACGTTGCAAATATAACGTTCTTTTTAGTCGCGAGACAGATTTCAATCCTGCTGGCTGTAATTTGATATATTTCTTAAGAGTGCTTCCCGGTTTCTCCTATTTATTCTCACGTGTGCGTTGTGTGTTAGTTCTGTGCTGCTGGACATAAAGCCGATTTGTTGTGTGCGTGTGGGAGCTGTGTTTTTCTGGACGCTTTTTGAGAAATGGGTGAGGAATTCTCTGAAAATGTGGAACATTTTTATTTATTTGAAAAACGCGGATTAAGAATCTTGTGCAGAAAAGCTGCAAAGACTCTAAAAATATGAAAATTCTCGTGGTTTTGAGAAGAATCGCCGATCAGCTGTTGCCAAAAAGAATCATGGTTGGTTTATTAAATGAGATTAAAGTTCGTAATTCTGATCAATTGAAACTAGTTATAAAAGAGGATTGAAATAAATATGAATAATTGGAAAATTTATTTTATTTTTCCGGAATTACGCAGTACCAATATATTCTGAAAATAATAATTTGCGTAAATTAAGTAATAAAAGATTGTAAACTAGATTTTCAAATCACGATATTTACAATATTTTTATTAGAATTTTGTTATTCTTTGAACAATGTCTTGCAGTGAAAACATCCTTTTTTTTGCAACTGGTGGAGATTTTTTATGAAGCATGCTCTCATTTCTATTTTCGTTTCCTCGAGTCGCATTTTCTCAAACCAAGTAGCTCTTTCCTGCAATTAATTTATCAATTTTATTTATAATTGAAACACTCAACTGTATTTTATATTTCTCAATTCATTAATTTAATATCGTTCACATTAAGAGGCCACCATTTTAATAAAAAAAATCGGTTGATTGCAGAAACAATTTTTTCTAAATCAAACACATCATTGCAGTAAAATGATTCTTTCGAAATATCGATTTTTTGTACAGGTCTTCAAAAAGAAAATGTTTTATAAATTTTTAGGTGAAAAAGAGATTAAATTTTTAACATTCTAATTTTTTTTGAACTTTTTGCATTGGTTCCTATTTTTAAGAATTTTAATGACCAAAATGTATCCAAAGTAAGAAATAATGAGAAATAATTTTAATTTTTAATTTTAAAATCCGATTTTTAAGCGTTTTTGAATACACAACAAATCTACAGATTCATAGTTGGTTTTCTTGAAATTGACTAACATTTTTACTCTAAACTTTGTTGCTACAGGTCAGGGAAGCTTGATGAATGCAAGCACTTTTCGATAAAGAAAAGTTGAAGTTAAATATTATTTCTTTTTTAAATTCAAAAATATATCTGGTCGAATATTGAACTATTTTGTTGAACATTCGTTTCATTGTTGGTTGGAAATTAAATTGATTAATTTATTGATGTATTTTAAAAATATAATCTATTTTTATAGAATTTTCTTTTTTTTTTGGGTAATAGTCACAAATTTTTTCGGTTACGAATAAAAATATTGTTTTATTGAAATCTGAATTATTAGTTTTCGTTAGGAATTAATATTTTTTTGTTTAAATGTAACTATATTTAAAAGTAACTATATTATAAATGTAGATACTTTGTTAATAATTTATTCTTTTGTTAATGATTCATAATTTCAGGTGAAAAATCTTTTTTTTTTTTGTCCAAAATTGAACTATTTTGCATATAATTATTTTTTGTGTTATAAAATAACTTTTTTATTAAATATTTGTCTAATTATTTAAAAGTAAAATAACTTTGTTAAGAATTATTTTTATTTTTTATTAATGATTTAGCATTTGAGTCGAAAATCCTTTTTTTTCTTCAAAATTTAACTATTTTATTGAGAATTATTTTTCTTATTGAAATTTTAATTTTTTAAATTGAAAGTTCAACTGTTCAATTTTTTTTTTGCCGAAAATGTATCTTTTTTTTATAGGTATTTAATTTTCTTGGTTAAAAATGTTTTTTTGTAATTTAAACTCTAACTGTTTCATTTAAAATTTATTTTATTTTGTTAAAAATGAATTTTTTTACTGAAAATTTAACTATTCTAATTGGAATTTTTGGTCTGTTTTAGATGTAAATTCAACTATTTTGTTAAGAAAACCTTCATTTTTTTGTAGAAAAGTAATCTGATTAAATGAAAGTTAATATTTTTGGTTCAAACTTCATTTATTTAGTGGAAAAATTACCTTTTTTAAAGTTCATTTTATTTTTCAAAATTTTGTAGAATTTTAGGTCAGAATTAATTTTTTTTACTGAAAATTTGATTTTTATATTTTGTGTAAAAATTTAATTTTTTTTAGTTCAAAATTTATGGATTTTAGTTGAAAACTTAACTGTTTTGCAGAAAATTCGTATTTTGGCTTGAAAATTGAACATTTTTAATAAGATTTTGTTTCTTTATTGACTGAAAAATATTTCGTTCAACTTCAGTTGAAAATTCCGTTTTTTTGCTTTAGAAATTAGTCTGTTTTAGTTGACTATTTTTTTGGAAATTATTTGTTCCTCGGTTGAAAATGAATTGTTTTAACTGACAATTAAAATCTTCCATTTTTGCTTCAAAATTTATCTATTTTATTTAAAAACTCAACAATTTGTCACGAAAAGTGTTCGAAATAAATTTTTAAACAAAAATTGTTTTAAAATAACATTAAGGGTATCTTAGTTATCAGGTTCTTTGAATGCCTAAAATAAAATTTCAGAACAGTGAGGGAAAATGAAAAATTAATAATGGAGAGTCAGGAAATTTCGAAATTAGGATTGGAGATTGTCAACTGACACCACATCCATTCTGGATAACTTTTTTAAATAAAACTTTTGTGGTCTCAAATCAGAAACTCTTGAGCTCGGGAGTGGACTTTTGTTTCATCTTTAAATAGTCATTTCGAGTCAGAAAAAAATGTTTGACTGCAAAAGCCAAAAAAAGGAAAAGTGACTCTTGAAGATGTTAGCCTTCAGCACGTGGGAGAAAGGTTGTTGGCCGGATAGCACATTGGCTTGATTGCCTTCACTCTTGTTTTCCGGGGTTGGGCACACTTATAAAATTCCTTTATAAAAGTTTTTTTTTTCTTCAGGAAATTCATTTAAAAATTAGAGAGTCAGAGGCGATTTGGCCGCCCCTGAACTCGTCATCCGCTCGCCCACTTGAAAGCCGTCATTTCATCTCATCTCCTTCCCTGTCTCTCTCACCTCTCGGTTCTCTGATCATAAAATTAGACCGCTGTTTACTTCCTGTCCGAGGATAGAAAACTTTTTTTCGTCTCTCTCGCTACTTCGCTCCAGATTAGAGAATTTAGGTTCCGTGATGTAAGAATACAGAATAACATTCAAGTTTTCGCGACTGGAAATATTTCTTGAGTATCAAGTTCGTAACGTTGGCGAAAAACGCGTATCAAGTAGTACAATTTTTATCAAACGTAAGAGTTAAATTCACTTCAAATAAACAACCAGATGATAAAAAATGTGAATTTCCTAAAGAAGTTGCATTCTGTGAATCAAAACAATAAATTTTATCCAAAATGTAGAATTTTAAATCCAAAAAGACGATATTTGTACAAAACTGTTAAATTTTCAACTAAACTGATGAATTTTTAGCCGAGAAGATTAATTTTCGTTGCAAAAACTTAATTTTCAAAAAAATACAAATGTTTTTAAAAAATGTTAAATTTTCGGCATAACAGATGAATTTTATTTCAAATAGTTTAATTGTATACCAAACTGTTGAATTTTTCGGACTAAAAGATAAATTTTCGATTAAAAGTATAGAAATTTTCAATCATGTAGTTATATTTTCAGTTAGAAAATATAATTTTTAACCAAAAAAAAAAAAAAAACTAGTTTATATCAAAGTAGTTCAATTTTCAACCAAAAAGATTCATGTTCAACAAATTACATTAATTTTTATCCACACAGTTGAATTTTAAAACAAAAGAAGATCAATTGTTTGAATCAATTTTCAATTTAAAAAAAGATGAATTTTGCGACAAAATAGTAACATTTGCTACGAAGCAGTTGAACTTTATAACAAATAGCTGAACTTGTATGACAATAAGACGAAATTCCTACAAATTAAATTAAATTTTCAGATAGAAAATTAGCGTTTATAAAAGTTTTTATCAAAATTTTCAGCCAAAAAGATGAATTTTTAACAAATTACATAAATTTTTATTTACGTATTTCAATTTTGAAAGAAACGGAGATCAATTATTAAGAAAAAATGGAATGGTTAAATATAAATTGAAAACATGAACATTTTTTGTACGAAAGCAAAAAATTAATTTTCAATCACAAGTACTTGTATTGTCAGTTAGAAAATTTATTTTTGAACAAAAAAACCTAGTTTTTTTTATCAAGATTGTTAAATGTTCAACCAAAAAGATTAATTTTCAACAAATTACATAAATTTACATCCATGTAATTAAATTTTACAGCAAAAAATCAATTATTTGCCTAAAGTAAAATATTTCAATTTACATTTAAAAAAATTAGATTTCAATAAAAAAAATGAATTTTCGACAATATAGTAAAATTTTCTACAACTCAGTTAAATTTTATAAGAAATAGTTGAATTTTTAAGACGATAAAAAGAATTTTCTACCGAAAAAATGGATTTTCAATTGAAAGTAATTAAATTTTCATGCAAAAAAATAAATTTTCATACACACAGTTAAATTTTAAAAACAAAACATCAATTGTTAGCCAATAGTGGAGTGTTTAAATTTACACTTCAAAAATTAATTTTCAATTTATTGATTACATTTTCATTATAAAAATTAATTTGTAGAAAAAATTTTTTTTCATCAAAGTAGTTCAAGTTTTCATCAGAGATGAATTTTTCACGAAAATTGCGAATCTTCAAAAGAAAATTAATTTTAAAGAAAGTTCAAGTTTGAATAAAAAAAGTTGAAATTTCAATTAAAAATGATTAATTTTTCAACCAAAAATGTTGCAGACCTAATATTTCAAACAGGAAATTTTTTATTTTAATTTAACTTAAATAAAAAAGGCGAAATCAATAACCAAAAATTGAAAAATGTTTGAATCCTCAACTAAAACAGATTAAATTTCACCGAAACGCTTGTGTTTTTATGTATTTTTATTATAATTCAACAGTTTTTTTATAAATTCATTTTTAAGTTTATAATATAACTATTTTGTTAAACACTCGTATTTTTGGAATGAAAATTCAACTATTATGGTAAAAAAAATCATTTATTCGGTTGAAAATTTAACTGTATTGTTGCAAAATCGTATTATTTGTTGAAAATTAATTTCAGTTTTTTTTTAAGATTATTCTTCTTGTTTTCGTATGATTTTAAAAATTTAAATAATATCACAGATTGTGAACTTTTAAATAAAAAAACCTCTTTATTGAAAACATGTTTAAAAATACAAAAAAAGTTATTTTAATAATATTTTTTGCTCTTTACTTTTGCCTTAGTTTCACTTTTAAATTATTTTTTTAAATTATGGAATTTTAATAATGGTGCCCTCATTTTTTCGTGGAAATCCTTCCCTAAGATTTTATTGCTTCCAATTTTAAAACTTAATTTTAAAGACAACATTTTGTTTTAATAACTACCATTTTTATTCAAATTCAATCATTAAAAAAATTGGTAAGGAGCGAGAGTAAAAAAATTAATTTAAAAAAATTATTACTATTTTAAAACTTTTTTCTTAAAAAATGTTTTATAATCTTTAAGAATCTCTAGACATTACTTAAAAATGTTTGTAAAATCTTAGACATTTTTCGGAATTTTTACTATTTTTAAATATTTCCAAAATTTCTTTCTATTAAAAAATGTATTCTTATAACTTTAATTATCATTTAGTATTCACAAGAAAAACGATTTATTCTCGGATTTACTTAAATTATGAATTTTTTTCAATGTTATTTTTATAAATTAAAAGGGAATAATATATTTATTTTAGTTAAAAATTAAATTACATTGTTGAAAATTCTTATTTTTTGATTATAAATTTATTTTTTGAACTGAAAGTTTGAATATTTCATTTTCTATTGCAAATTTATATTTTTATACTAATTAATTTGTTAAACATTCTTTTTGTGTTCGGAAAGTTGTGTAAATCTTAATTTTTAAATGAAAATGTAATTATTGTATTTATAATTGAAAATTATCCTTTTTAATTAAAAATGTATCTATTAAGTTTAACATTCGTCATTTTCGGTAAAAAAAATTAATCTTCGTTGAAAATTTAATTGTTTCCAAATAATAGTTTTTATGGTTAAAAAATTTTTTTTTGGTTTAAATCTAAACCATTTCATTTCAAGGCTTATAATTTTAATTGAACATTCCTTTAGTTGGCGAACTCTTCTATTTTGTAAAAAATTAATCCTTTTTATATTTTTTATCAGGTGACAAACTTAGCAAAAACATTTCGATTAAAAAAAAAGTTTCTTACATAAATAAATTAATTCTTTCCTAATTTTTCTTCTTTTTTTTTTTAATGGTCAACCCTTTATTCAGTATTTTCTCTTAGCTAAAACTATGATTAATAATGAATTAACGTTTAATTGCTGCTGCATTAAAATCCAAGGAATTGCGTGATTTCGACAAGAGAAAAGTGGAAATTAAAAACAAAGAAATATATATCGCCCGAAGCGATAAAAGTTAATGCAGCAGCACCGTCGCTAGTTCTTTAATGGCCACGTATTTCCCAATGTAGGCAGAAAGTCTGCATTGCAAAATATCAGCAATCAATAACTATTTTTAGAGCGAAAATCATTGTGAAGCTAAAAAATAATGTTTAAATTAAGTTTGGAAGTTTGAAAAACTTTAAATCAATACGATATACATTCGCGAACTAAAAAGGAAGACATTTTTTTCCCTTTCTTATAAGGTTTCGATTCATTTTTCTTAAGGAATTCCGAAAAGAATGATTTATAAAATGATATTTTATTTGATTTATTTATAAAATAAATTATAAAATGCTCTACAGACAGAGAAAAAAGGAGATTTTTTTTACTAAAATAGAGGAATAAATTCTTTGAAATAAAATTAAAAAATGGATTAATTGTTAACGAAATAGCTCAACTTTCAATCAAAGAAAACAAATTTTTAACTACAATTATGAAGCTTTAACAACTAAAAAAAATTTTAATTTTCAATATAGTTCAACTTTTAACCAAGTGATTGATATTTTAACAAGAGAATATTAAAATTTTTTAATGATAAACGGTTAAATTCAATAAAAAAGGCGAGTTTTTTTTTAAGAAGTTGAATTTAAAAAAGGATAATTTTCAAAAGAAAAAGTTAATTTTGTACGTACTAAAAAAATGGTTAATAAATAAATTTTCATACTTGAATTTCCAACCAAATAGTTGAATTTTGTACCAAAAACTAAATGTTTCAATTTTACACCCAAAATGTGATTTTCTAAATAAAAGTTAATTTTGTACTGAAAAAAATTAACGAAATATTTCAATTTTCAATCAAATAGATGAGTCTTCGAAAATTTTATCAGTCAAGGAAGAAACCATTTTTTAACCAAATTGTTGAATTTTTAACCCGGAAATATCATTTAAAAAAAATTAATTTCCGGACAAATAGTTTGAATTTTTTACCACAATTTTCAGCCAGTAGAAACTAATTTTTTTAATAAAAAGGTTTAATTTTTAACCCAAAATGGAAATTTTTCAAAGAAAAAAGTTGAATTTTAAACTCAACATGTGAATTTTGAAAAAAGTTAATTTCGTGCTAAAAAAATTAAAATAGTTCAATTTTTAACCAAATTTTTGAATTTTCAACCCGGAAGTATCATTTAAAAAAAATTAATTTCCGGTCAAATAGTTTGAATTTTTACCACAATTTTCAGCCAGTAGAAACTAATTTTTTTAATAAAAAGGTTTAATTTTTAACCCAAAATGGAAATT
>JAAAKG020007056.1:0-21332 GCA_010014905.2 Druon quercuslanigerum
GGAGGATTTAGAGAATAAAGTTTTTAAGAAAATTGATTTTAATTTTGATTTTTATGCCAGATGTGTTGATGACTCAGTACTTAGTGATCATATGAATGAAGTTGAGACTCTATTAAATACTTTTAATAGCATACACCCAAGATTACAGTTCACAGTTGAAATTGAAACTGAAGGTAAATTACATTTTCTTGATATGACCTTAATTAAAACTGATTAACGACAGATAATCAGAGATTGGCATAGGAAAAATATTTTTTCAGGAAGAACACTATGTTTCCTTTCCAATCCCTCTATTGAAAATAAGATAGGAGTTGTTAAAAACTTAATTGATAGAATCCTCAAGTTGTCAAATTTCTTAACCAGTATCCTATTGATTTTATTGAAAAACATATGCATAACAGGATAAATTATATTAAAAACATGAATAACAAACAAAATACGAGAAATAATGAAGAATATAATACTTTAAACACTGTTGTTCTCACATATTTTGGTAAAATCTGGAAAATCTTGAAATCAATGTTAAGTAAATTAGTTTTGCATACCATATGTAGAATTCCTTTTAAGAGCAATACGATAGTCAAATTAGGAAAAAAAGGAGGAAAGATGAACATGAAAATAATTTTCATAGAAGTCCTGGATATCACACAGTCCTCTCAAAGGATAAAACTGCACATGGTCATGACTTTAATGGGAATGATATTAAAATTCTTTATCATCAGAGAAATGAAAAAAGAGAGAATTCATGGAGATGTTGTTTATAAAGAGAGAAGGAGATAGAGATTTACTGTAATTGTTAATTAAAAATGAATCATTTTTTATTGAACAATCATTTTCTCACTAAAGATATAAACTATATTAAAATTAATCATATTTTAGATAATATGCATTGAAATATTTTCTTTTCAGGTAACATAATCTTTTTGTTATACCTATAGTTCATACTATAAATTAATCCCTGAAAGGAAGGTCTTTGGAAATCTGTTTTCAAACGATTGAATCTTTTTCATGCTCTTTTGCATAAAATTATTCTTAAGAAAATGGATTATTTTTCATACTTAAAATTAAAAAAAAATTTCAATAGAAACACTGAACTAGTGATTCGTTCCAATCTATAGGTTTTGCTTATGAATATTTTATGATTTCCTTTAATTGAGTTGTAAATGTTTTTACCTCAATTTCATGGAAGAAGTTTTTTTATTTTTAGAAATGCATTATGTTTGGAATATTTGCAAATTAAATAGGCGCAAAATATCCATTGTTCGTCCCAAATTCCAACACGCATATCTTCGTAAATAATTGTCGAAAAAAATTGTTGAATACGGCATTGGAAAGTAGTCGTTCAGAGCTTTATTTTTGATTAACTAAATATTTTTTAACTTGTTTTTAAAAGAACTGGGAGTTTAGACAATTTTAAAAAAAATTTCCGTTTACACATTTTTGTTCAATCACTTGCAGTTTTTTGAATAATGAAGATAAAAACATCGGAAAGCAGATTTCGAAAGGTCTTCAAAAATGCCATATGCAGATATTAAAGAAAAAAACTTTTATCGCATCATTACATACAGTTTTGCAACGAAAAATGTTTTTTTTTCAATTCATACTTCATGATGAAAAAATTAAATGATGTCTTAATACAGTAAAAACTTAACAGCAAAGTGACGTAAAAACTTTTGAAAAATATTTGCATATGGCACTTTTTATGCTTTTTCGAAATCTGCTTTCCGATTTTTTCTAACTTTATTATTCAAAAAACTGAAAGTGATTGAACAAAAATTAATAAACGGAAATTTTTTAAAAAATTGTCCAAAGGCCCAGTACTTTTAAAAACAAGTTTAAAAAATACGTAGTCAATTAAAAATAAAGATCTTGATGACTTCTTTTTAATGCCGTTTTTAAATTTTTTTTCGACCATTATTTACGAACATATGCATGTTGGAAGTTGGAACGAAAAATGGATCACCCATCCTTAAGACTATCATGTGCATACCAATTTCAAAATTGAATGCAGATATTCATTCCACAAAATCATAAGCATTTCAAAAAATTATGATACAAATTGTATCAAATTTATTTTTTATTATTATTTGATATTGTAAAAAAAGTAATCAGCTGACAAGTAGTTAATCAGCTCATAACATGAAAATTATTAATGAATTATTTTCATTGTATCATTCAAATTAAGTTTACTCTACATTTTTCTAAAAATTTGAATTATTTATAATATTGTAAACTATTCCTGGAAAAATTAAAATTTATTCGCACATAATTTCGAAATCAGAATTCAGATGCTCATTTTAAACATGCACAAACTTTTATTATACAAATTAGGTTTTCATACCATATATAGAATTCCTTTTAAGAGAAATACGATAGTCAAATTAGGAACCTAGAACTTTGACAGGAAATGTGTAATTTATAAGGTTAATTGCAAAAACTGTAATGATGTATATATAGGCCAGAACATGAAAATAATTTTCATAGAAGTTCTACACTGTTAAAAATAATATTAAATTTAATATACCCATGTATATTAAAATTTATATGTCAAGCATATGAAATCGCCATTAAGAGCGTGTATATTAATTTTTACATACATGCATGCTAATCACTTAAAAGAAAAAACAGATCATTCCAGTTTTCACAAATTAAAAAAAAGTTTTGCAGTAATTTTTGATTCTGAATAATAAAACATGATACATTCTTCAAGTTGAGCAAAAATAAAATTCGATTTCAAATCTCAAAGTTCAATTAAGCGAATAAATAACGAACCTAACCTACGATCGACTGTACCCACGTTAAATTTCTAGCATTCAGAGCGAATTTTGGAAAAAGTTCCACCGATACGTTGCACTTTATTTATAAATAATAATTAAGTCGACGTATTTTAGATTATTACTTTATTTGCGTATATTTTACAAGATTTAAAGAAATGAAAGCACTTTGAGTTTTTACGCACACTGCTTTACCGAGCTGCATATTAAATTTAATACAGATGTATATTAAATTTACTAAACCAATGTATGTTACATTTCAGTAGCGGCAGTGCATATTTGCATCACACACATGTGTATTAAACCTCGTACAGATTTTTCTAACAGTGGAAATATCACTCAGTCCTCTCAAAGCATAAAAAATTACACATGGTCATGACTTCAATTGGAATGATATTTAAAATTCTTTATCATGAGGGAAATCCAAAAAAGAAAGAGTTCATGGAGATGTTGTTTATAAAGTGAGAAGGAGATAGAGCCATTAATTTAAAAAGGGACCTCTTCAGATACAGCATGCTATGGTATAGAGTTATTAATTGCATATGAGTTATTTACTGTAATTTTAATTAAAAATTAACCATTTTTTATTGAACAATCATTTTCTCACTAAAGATATAGACTATATTAGAATTATTCATATTTTATATGATATCCAGTGAAATATTTTCTTTTCAGTTTATCCTGTGAATGAATCCCTGATGAGGAGGTCTAAGTTGGCGTTGAAACATGTTGCTCCCCAAGTAGTATAAAGAGGATAGAGAAAGGGAAAGAGTCAGTGGTGGTCATTTTCCTCCCTCTTTTCCCTATTCTGTTGATATTTATGCCCATAATGAGCCGGAAAGTGAGATAATTTTGAAATCCGTTTTTTCATGATTGAATCTTTTTCATGCTATTTTGCATAAAATTATTCTTGAGAAAATGTATTATTTTTCAATCTTAAAAGAAAAAATTGATTAGTGTCATTTTCCTAATCGAGTAGAACGATGCGCGTTCTATGTTGATAAGAAATAAGTTTCTTGTGGAAACTGCGTGGGAGGGCACACGCACATGTGTCGGCATGTAAACGGTCCAATTCGGCATAAAAGAGGGAAGAAGTGTCTGGTCGACAAGGATGTTTTCGTTATACATCTGAAGAATGTGCTTCGAATCTTGAATTTACTATGTTCGTAAAAAGGCTCACGTATCACGTTGCATACGTTAAACAACAATTGGCTATTAATATACAGAACACGGCTTGACGTCGGTTTCAGTCGAACTAAACGACATACGTTGTCCATCTAGCTGATTATTTACCGTCACTCGAAATAACACATAATTAATGCGGCGTAGACTTAGGTGCCAGGCACTATTGATAACACACGTATTTTCGCATCAAATTCGCATCAATTTCGCATCAAATTACTGACTTGACCCAAGAATGTCTCTTTTTTCTCGCAACTTGAATAAGTGAGAGTGAGAAAGACAAGAATGGTCGCGAGCCAGAGACGGTTCTGATTTATTATTTTAATTATTTATTGCCAAGCATTATCGCAGAAGTTAATAATATTATGAAATTTTGTTACTTAATTGCATTAAACATACATGAGTATTAATTTTAATTTAAAGAAAGGGAACAATAAATAAAATTGTAAGGCTAGTAAAAAAATGCGTTATAATATTATTATTTAAAATTTAAGATATTTAAACGAGATTAATATCAAATTTAAAATCCTTTTTAACGTCCAATAATCAAGTTAATGTGAAGAATTCCTGAAAATATAATTAAAAATCTAACGACTAAATTTGTACAACCACCAAAAAATGTTCCTTTTGCAATATGAAAAAAATCTTCCTCTTCTCCTTCCCGCCAAAAAAGAAAAGAAAAAATTTCTGTTTTCTATAAAAAAAATAAAATAAAATAACAAAATAAATAAATAAAATAAAAAAGAGGAAAGGAAAATGAGAAGGCAACCAATCGAATCCCCTCCCTTCTCTTTTTTTATTTTATTATTTAATTTTCATTTAAATACAAAATAAATAAACAAGCCTCCTCATTTTTCTTTACTCTTTTTTATTTATTTTTTTTTAATAGAAAACAGACTTTTTTTTTTAGTCGTTAAATTCTTAATTTTTATTTCCGGAATTCTTCACATATTATTATTTTTAATTAAAAACAATTTAAGTCAACATAACAAGATGAATGTTTAATGAAATAACCTATTGATTTTTTTACTACCAAACAGTTGCAGTTTTCATCACCAAAAAAGATAAAATTTCTAGCAAAATATGAATTTATCAAAATATGAATTTCTATCAAAAGATCAAATATGGTGAATAATAAAAAAGTTGATTTTAAACCGAATAGTTTGATTTGTAATAAAAAAAGATAGGAAATTCGTATTTTGGATTGAAAAATAAACCAGCTTTTGTCAAGCAGTCATATTTCTGATCAAAAAATGAACTTTTTGATCAAATTAATCTTTTTCATGCGAAATTAAACTTTTTTAATAGAAAAATCGCCTTTATGAATTGAAATTTATCTTTTTGGGACAAAAAGTTATATTTCTTATTTAAAAATGAATTTTTTGTTAAAATTCACCTCTTTTAGGGAATTAAACTGTCTGAGTAGAAAATTCGCCCCTTTTTGAATTAAGAAATTAAAATTAATGGGTAAGAAGTTAATTTTCTGATAAAAAAAATTAACCTTTTGATAAAATTAATTTTTTTTGTCATAAATTAAAATTTTTAAATAGAAAATTCGACCTTCTGGACTGAGAAATGAAAATTCTTTGGTCAAAAAGTCATATTTCTAATTAAAAAAATTTTTTTGATTAAATTAATATTTTTCATCCGAAATTAAACTTTCTTTAACAGAAAATTCGTCTCTATGGATTGAAAATTTATCTTTTATGAACAAAAAGTTATATTTCTTAATTAAAAATGAATAATTTGTTAAAATTCATTTCTTTTAGGGAATTAAAGTGATTTTAATAGAAAATTCGTCCTTTTGGATTGAAAAGTTAAATTTCTATGGTAAAAAGTAATTTTTCTGATTAAAAAATGAACCTTTTCACGAAATTAATTCTTTTCGTCAGAAATTAAACCTTTTTTTAATAGAAAATTCGTGTTTACGGATTGAAAATTTACCTTTTTTTGGACAAAAACTTATATTTCTTATTTAAAAATGATTTTTTTGTTAAAAGGTATCTGCTTTGTCAGAAATGTAATTTTTTACCAAAGAATTTAATTTTTTTAATTCAAAAGGACGAATTTTCTATTCAAAGCAGTTTAATTCCCGAAAAAAAATGAATTTAAAAAAAAAGTTTATTTTCAAATAAGAAAGATAAATTTTAAGTAAAAAGGTCAAATTTTATTTTTATAATAATAACATTTCTGACGAAACAGATCAAATTTAGCACAAAAAAAAACTTTTTTAAATAAGAAATATAACTTTTTGTCCAAAACAGATAAATTTTTAATCCATAAACACGAATTTTCTATTAATTTGATCAAAAAGTTCATTTTTTAATTAGAAATATGACATTTTGACCAAAAATTTTTAAATTTAGAAGGTCGACTTTTCTATTAAAACATTTTAATTTCTGAAGAAAAAAATTAATTTTATCAAGAGGTTCATTTTTTAATCAGAAAAATTAATTTTTACCAAAGAATTAAAATTTTTCACTCCAAATGGACAAATTTTCTATAAAAAAATTCTAATTTCTGACGAAAAAAATTAATTTTATCAAAAGGTTTATTTTGTTAATCAGAAAAATGACTTTTTATCCAAGAATTTTAATTTTTCAATCCAAAAGGACGAATGCCCTAAAAAAGCTGAATTTTAACAAAAAATTTATTTTCAAATAAGATGAATTTTTAATACAAAAGGACGAGTTTTATTTTCATAACAAATAAATTTCTGACAAAACACATAAATTTTAACAATAAATTTATTTTTAAATAAAAAATATAACTTTTCGTTTGAAAAATATGAATTTTTAATTCATAAAGACTCATTTTCTATTTAAAAAAGTTTAATTTCTGATGAAAAAGATTATGTTGATTAAAAATTTCGATTTTTAATCAGAAATATGACTTTTATCAAAGAATTTTAATTTTTCACTCCAAATGGACGAATTTTCTATTAAAAAATTTTAATTTCTGACAAAAAAAATTAATTTTATCAGAAGGTTTATTTTTAATCAGAAAAAAGACTTTTTACCAATGAATTTTTATTTTTCATTCCACGTGGATAAATTTTCTATTAAAAAATTTTAATTTCTGGTAAAAAAGATTAATTTGATTAAAAAATTCGATTTTTAACGAATTCATCTAAAAACGAAAAGTCATTTTTCTGAATAAAAAATTATTTTTCGATAAAATTTTTCTTTTTAATCAGAATTTTAAATTTTTTAATAGAAGAATCTTCTTTATGGATTGAAAATTTATCTTTTTTGAACAAAAAGTTATATTTTTTATTTAACAATAAATTTTTTGATAAAATTTATCTGCTTCGTCAGAAATGTAATTTTTATGAAAAGAAAATTCCTCGTTTTGTTCTAAAATTTCATCTTTCTCATTTGAAAATTAACTTTTTCTTAAAATTCATCTTTTTCATTAGAAATAAAACTTTTTTTAATAGAAAATTCATCGTTTTGAAGTGAAAATTTAAAATTCTTTGGTCAAAAAATCATATTTCTTATTAAAAAATGAATTTTTTGATGAAATTAATCCTGTTCATCACAAATTGAACTTTTTTAAAAATAAAATTCGTCTTTATGGATTAAAAAATTATCTTTTTTGGACAAAAAGTTATATTTCTTATTAAAAAATGAATGTTTTGTTAAAATTGATCTGTTTCGTCAGAAATTAAAAAAATCAAAAGAAAATTAAACTTTTTTAAATAGAAAATTCATCTTTATGGATTGAAAATTTATCTTTTTTGGACAAAAAGTTACATTTCTATTTAAAAATGAATTTTTTGTTAAAATTGATCTGTTTCGTCAGAAATGTAATTGTTATGAAAAGAAAATTCGTCATTTTGTACTAAAAATTCATTTTTCTTAATTGAAAATGAACTTTTTTTTCAAATGTATCATTTTGTTGGGATTTAAACTGCTTCAAATAGAAAGATCGTCCTTTTGGATTGAAAATTAAAATTCTTTGTTAAAAAAGTCATATTTCTAATTAAAAAATAAACTTTTAAATGAAATAATTCTGTTTCATTAAAAATTAAACTTTTTTTAAATAGAAAATTCGTCTTCATGGATTTAAAATTTATCCTTTGTGGACGCAATTTCAAAATATAATTTCGAAATCAAAATTCAGATGCTCATTTCACATCACAAAACTTTACAAAAATTATATAACTGGAATGAACGTATTTTAAACTTTTAATAAATTAAAACGTTATTCTTAACGTAAAAAGCTATAAACTATTATTTTCATTCAGACATCGAAATAATTTGTTTAATTTAATTCTAATTTAAACTGAATAAGGTTCAGATATGAAAATTTTTAACTTTTTGAAAATCAATTTTAATCTAGCTAATCCCAAAATGTATTTTATAAATATTTCAAAGCCAATGATTTCAAAATAATACAGAAGATTTCACAAACAAATATTAAAGAATGCATTCACAAATACTTTAAATATTTCATAAAAATTTCACAAATATTTCAACTATTTTCAATATTTCAAGGAATTTAAATATTTTACAAAATATTAGAAAGAATCCAAAATATTTCATAGAAATTTCAAGGTTTTACACAGTTTTTAAGTGCTTCAAAATATTTTAAATAATTCACAAAAATTTAAAAAGGTTTCATTATTTTAATTATGGCTCTCTTTTCTTTAAAAATGTTAGGCCAAGAAAAAATTAAATGGTTAATTTTTTACATCTGTAACGAACGGGTAATTCATTTTGAATTTCTGACATATAAAAAAAATTAAATTTTTATCAGGAAATAATATTTTTCCACCAAAAGTTAAATCTTTACGCAAAGGAGACAAATTTTCAACTCTGAAATTTTTAAGTAGAAAATAATTGAATTAAATCAAATACAGATGCGTTTAGTTTGAATTTTTTTCAATGAGATTTTTTTTAATTAGCAACATTTTTAATAAATCAAAATAAATTTTTAATAAAGAGAGATGAATTTTGCAAAAGGGCGAATTTTTTTATCCTAGTAAAAAAATTTTCAACAAAAGAATTAAATATTCAGCCAAATATTTCCATTTTCAACCAAGTAATGGAAGTTTTAATAACAGCCAAAATTGATTATAAACCAAACAGTTCCATTTAAATTAAATTTTTAAACAACAAAGTCTAAACTTTAAACAAAAACAATTCCATTTTCAACAAAACAGTTCAATTTTTTAGCCAAAAAAACGAACTTTTATCAGAACAGTTGAAATATTTTATCTGAAAAGACGAATTTTCGACAAAAAAGTAGAATTTTCAATATGAAAATATGAATTTTTAATAGAAAATGTAATTGTTAACCAAAAAGGAAATCATACTTGTTTTTTTTAATATTTTGAAATATTTTTAATATTTTTGAATTATTCCAATCTTTCTAATATTTGGCATTATTGTACTGCTTGAACTTAATATAATGAATAATATAGTGAATTTAATGCAATTTTTTGTTCTCGTACAGCAAATCAAGAGAAATATTGTTCAATTTTTCAATTAAATAAATCTCAAGTAAACTCGAATCATAAATTTTAAATTCAGCGACATGAGTCTTGCTTATGAGGCCTGCTATCTATAATCAACTTTTTGCTATACGCATTTTATAGTCATCCATTAAAATAATTACATCCAGGCAACCATCTCGTCTGTTATTTTTTAACATTGTAAAGTTTATATGTTTTTTATAAACATTGCAGAAAAAAACTGAGGATATGAAATTCGTAATTTCGACAGTAATGATGCGTAAATTACGGAACATTGAAAATCAAAAAAATAAAGAAAAATAAACAAAATCGATTGTTTTCAGAAATCAGTTTATTATTATGGATGATATAGTTTATAGATTTTTAATGTATAGCCAATAACTAAACTTAATTGGTTTTGGAAAAAGGAAAGGAAGATTTAATAATCTTTTTAATAATGAATTTGAATTTTTTAGTATTATTAATTTGTCGGTTTGCGTAACCATTAATATTTGACAAACAACATGATCTTGTAAGAATTTTTATATCGATTTTTTTTTAAGTAGAGAAAAAGCAATTTCGAATTTAGAAATTTGTATTTTACTTGAAAAATATGGTCATTTGACCTTTTTCTATCCAAAAAGTTAATAAAAGTGACTAATATGTATCAGTAATGTTGCTAATGTTACTTTTTACTTAAAATAATAAAAAATAATTTAATGAAATTTTTAAGGATTATATGTTCATTTTAAATAATTAAGAATAATATATTATATTTTTTTAAATCTAGTTGAAATACAGAGGATTTAAGTGGATTAAAAAAAATTAAAAATCGATTGATTTCAGCAAACCGAAGAAAGTTTGAAATAAGTCTAAAAAACTTTATTGTAATTCAAAAATATTTAATGAAATGTCTAAGAATTCAAGAACAGTTTATAATACTTCAGGAATATTTCAACAAAAGCTAATAAAATTGTATTGAAGTAAATCAATGTGAATGAATTTAGACAAATTTAGATGAACTCAAAAATATTCAAAAGAATTTTAAAAAATTCAAAAAAAAAAAAAAAAGAATTGCAGATAAATGATTATGATCTTAAAAGAAATTTCAAATAATTTGCTTCCTACTGGTCAAAAAATAGTTTGAAATTAATTAAAATATTTTAAAGTGTGTTAAATTCAGTGAAATTTTATATTTTCTAAAAGCATATAGGTCATATCTTCCTTAAAATTTTTGGAAATCCCTTGCCATTTTTTCAAGATATTTTGAAATAATAAACAAGTTTATGGATTCCTTTAAAATAACATAAAATATTTCAAATCCATTAAAATGCTTAAAAATGCATTGAAATCTGTAAATCTTTTGAAATTTTTTAAAGCTTACGAAAATTTCTTTAAATTATTTAAATTACCCTAAAATCTTAAAAATGTTCCTAAATTTCTTTAAATTACTTAAATCAAGTAAATATTCTATAAAATAAATTTTTTAAATACTTCGAATTATATTTTTAAATGTTTTTAAAATTTCTCTAGCTCTTTAAAAAATCTTGGAAACTTTTAAGATATCCTAAAATATTTCAAACCCTTTAAAATTTCTTCAAAATATTGAAATAAAGAAAAAATTATTTTCAATCTTTTAAAATCCCTTGCAATTATATAAATCACTTAAAAATTACGTGGAATTTAAAAAAATACCCTAAGCTCTTTAAATATCTGTAAAATTTAAAAAAATTTTAAATCAGTTTAAAGTTCCTTAGAATTATCTTAAATATTTTAAAACCTAATAGATCCTGAAATATCATTCCATATCTTCCTAAGTTCTAGAAAATTCTCTGCATCAGATTTAAAATTTAGTTATATCCCTAAAAATCCTTAAAATCATTTAAAATAATTTTAAATTTTTTAAATCACTTAAAAATAACTTACAATCATTTTGAACTCCCTAAAATATTTTAAACCTGTTAAAATCCGTTTCAATTTTGAAAATCAATTAAAAATATTCATATCGATTAAAAATTTCGAAATAAACCGAAAATTTATTGCCCTACAATCCTTTGGAATTCCTAAAAATACTTTAAATCCTTTGAATTCCCATTAATTATAGAACTCAATTTAAAACTTCTTGAAATCTTTTAAAATGCCCTAAAATATTTTTAATTCTTTTAAACAATTACATATCCCTTGCTAGTTTCTAAATCTGTTTAAAAATTACTTGGAACTGATAAAAATACCACAATATCTTTTTAAAAAACTTGGGAAGAACTTTGGAACTAAAATCCTTCGAAATATTTTCAAGTTCTTGAATTCTATTGAGAATTCTTCAGAATCTTCAAAAATGGCCAAAAATGTTTTAAATCCTTTACAGTGTTTTGAAATTCCTTCAAATTTTTTAAAGCTCTTGAAATTAAAAAATAAAATTTTAATTCTCTAAACTTAAAAAAGTGTTTTGACACTCCTTTAAATAATTGAGATCTCTTCAAAAATTTCTAAATTTTTTAAAATACCCTAAAACATTTCAAAATATTTTTAAAAAATTCAGACTAAGAATTCAGCGACTAAATTTGGACAACCACCATTAAATGTTCCTATTGTAATATGAAAAAAAATATAGTTTTAAACAAAAAAATCCTGAAAAATAAAAAAAGTGTATGACAGAATTTTTAATTTGATTTCAATGTAATTTAAATTTTTTAAATTACAATTTTAAAGAAAAATTTTCTTGTCTGGAAAAAACTGTTTTCTTGGATAGACTACATACAAATTTTGTTGAATGAAACAAATTTCTTTCGATTAAATTAAATATTTGATTATACTATATCTACCCAAAAATTTGGGTTAAACAACCAACCAATTTAGTTTGTTCAACCAAATGTTTTATCATCCATATAATAACTATGGTGTCTGGTTGAACCAGCAGAAAATTTAACACCTTTTTAGTCAATTCAGTTACCTTGTCAGCGTCTAAAACATCGTCCGATTTTACAACACGGATAGCAGAAAAGTGCATTAATGGAACATAATAAAACTACAGATGTGTTCTTTCAAAGAACAACCAAAATTTACAACCTTCATATTTCATTTAGTTGCCTGTTAAACGTCTAAAAGCATCGTCAAATCTTACAATACAGTTGAAAGAATAGCATCACAATAGAAGATAACAACACTGCAGATAGGATCTTCCAAATGCACCATTAGACGAACAGAATTGAGCACTTTCTTCTTTAATTCAGTTACATGGGCAACATCTGAAAACATCGCCTAATCTAGCAACAGAGTTGAAAGAATAGTACCACAATAGAAGATGACAACAATACAGATAGGATCTTTCATATGTACCAGCAGGCTAACAAAATGAAATACCTTCTTCTTTAGTTTAGTTATTTGGTCAACATCTAAAAACATCGCCTAATCTTACAACATGGTTGCCAGAAATTTACAATAATAGAACATAACAACAATACAGATTGGTTCCTTCCACGGATTGAAATTGGGAAATACCAGTAGACCAACAAAATTGAACACCTTGTTATGTCCAGCATCATCTAAAGAATTCGTCTAATCTTACAACACGTTTGCCAGAAATGTAAAATAATGGAAAATAACCACAATACAGATGGGTTCTTTCAAATACACCAGTATGATAACAAAATTGAACACCTTCTTCTTTAATTCAGTTATCAGGTCAACTTCTAAAAATGTCGCCTAATCTAACAACACAGTTGAAAGAATAGTATCACAATAGAAGATAACAACAATGCAGCTGGTTTCTTTTTCAAATAAACCAGTAGACAAACGGAACTGAACACCTTCTTCTTTAATTAAATTATCTGGTCAACACCTAAAAAGATTGGCTAATCTCACAACACGGTTGGAAGAAAATCAAAACGATGGAACATGACAACTCTAAAGATTGGTTTCTTTAAAGGATTCAAATTGGGAAAGACCAGTAGACCAACAAAACAGAACATCTTTTTATGCAATTAATTTCTTGGACATCATCTAAAGAATTCGTCTAATCTTACAAAAACGTTGCCAGAAATTTACAATAATGGCACATAACAAGAATGCAGATGGGTTCATTCAAATAGACCAGAAGAGAACCAAAATT
Source organism: Druon quercuslanigerum (assembly GCA_010014905.2). NCBI lineage: Eukaryota > Metazoa > Arthropoda > Insecta > Hymenoptera > Cynipidae > Druon > Druon quercuslanigerum. Next base: position 13,523 of record JAAAKG020007056.1, read on the forward strand.
TACAACCTTCTTATTTCATTCAGTTACCTGTTAAACATCTAAAAGCATCGTCTAATCTTGCGAGGCAGTTGAAAGAATAGTATAACAATAGAAGATAACAATACAGATAGGTTATTAAAAAAAAAACAGTAGGCTAACAAAATGAAACACCTTCTTCTTTAATTTAGTTATTTGGTCAACATCTAAAAACATCGCCTAATCTTACAACATGGTTGCCAGAAATTTACAATAATAGAACATAACAACAATACAGATTGGTTCCTTCCACGGATTGAAATTGGGAAATACCAGTAGACCAACAAAATTGAACACCTTGTTATGTCCAGCATCATCTAAAGAATTCGTCTAATCTTACAACACGTTTGCCAGAAATGTAAAATAATGGAAAATAACCACAATACAGATGGGTTCTTTCAAATACACCAGTATGATAACAAAATTGAACACCTTCTTCTTTAATTCAGTTATCAGGTCAACTTCTAAAAATGTCGCCTAATCTAACAACACAGTTGAAAGAATAGTATCACAATAGAAGATAACAACAATGCAGCTGGTTTCTTTTTCAAATAAACCAGTAGACAAACGGAACTGAACACCTTCTTCTTTAATTAAATTATCTGGTCAACACCTAAAAAGATTGGCTAATCTCACAACACGGTTGGAAGAAAATCAAAACGATGGAACATGACAACTCTAAAGATTGGTTTCTTTAAAGGATTCAAATTGGGAAAGACCAATAGACCAACAAAACAGAACATCTTGTTATGCAATTAATTTTTTGGACATCATCTAAAGAATTCGTCTAATCTTACAAAAACGTTGCCAGAAATTTACAATAATGGCACATAACAACAATGCAGATGGTTTCTTTCAAATAGACCAGTAGACAACCAAAATTTACAACCTCCTTAATTCAATCAGTTACCTGTTTAATATGTAAAAGCATCGCCTAATCTTACAACGCAGTTGAAAGAATACTATCACAATATATAATATATATATAATATATATATAATATATATATAATATATAATATATAATACTATCACCAGAAGACTAACGAATTTGAGCACCTTCTTTAATTCAATTATCTGGTCAACATCTAAAAACATCGGCTAATCTTGCAAAACGGTTGGAAGAAAATCAAAACGATAAAACATGACAACCATAAAGATTGGTTACTTCAAAAGATTGAAATTAACAAAGACCAGTAGCGCAACAAAATTGAAGACCTTCTTTAATTCAACTCCCTGGTTAACATCTAAAAACATTAAAAAAATCGTGTTGATTTACCCAAACCATTTTCTGAGTATAATAAATCATTAATTCATTTGTAAAATATGGAGAGATGTTGTATTCAAAGTTTTTTTATGTCCGGGACTAAAGAATGAAAAATCAGTGATGGAGAACTCTATGAGTGTATCGGTTAATCATATTTCGCTGTTAGTTTCAGAAATGCTTTTATGTAACCTTTTAAAAGACTCCTAATTAGACAGTATTTATTGTAATGGATACATCACAATCCAATTCAAAATAACTGCACAAAAAATCGCAACCTAAAAAAAAATATCCATACTATCGAGCATTGAATATTTTAAAGAAGAAATTTTAAGGAAAATTTTTTTAACATTTTTCTTAAACATCTGTTTCTCCCACGAGGGTAATGGTTTGTTACTGAAACGTTGAAATCAAATTACTTTATTCATACAATATCTATACAATATTTTTTTTACCTAATCCTCAAAAAATTGTATTACTTCATTCAAAAGACATGTATATTTCAATTTTTTGTCTCTTGCGACCTGTTACAGATATAACACGTATTTTACAATCCAAAGTAGATTCATTGCCGAAATATATGATTCTATTCGAATAACAATGTGTTTCTTGTGTGTTACAGGTGAGTCACCTCATTGTTATTTTGGCAATTTCCACAGGTGTAAGTACCTACTTTTGTTTTAATATTGAGGCATTCCAACTCATTTAATGAATAAGGTTTACTATGCAAATAAAAAAATGTATGTCTGAAATATCAAGGAGATAGGAGAATAAACTAAGAATAAAGTGGAGCTTTATTTCAAATAAGAAGGAAAAAATGATGATCTGCTGTTGGAATAAAAGAAAAATTAAATTTATATACGTAGCAGATGTGCAGCGGGCTTAGTCTCGCTTTTTTGCATATTTTTCTTCAAAAATGTCCTCACAAATAAGAAGGTAGCATCCGGAAATAATTTAGTGCCTTCTTCTCTGAACAAAATTAAACTCGATCCAGCGCAAGGGTTTACAGAGATTCAGTACTTAAATTTTGCTTAAAAAGGATTTTTTTCGACAAAGAGGGATTTTATCAATTTTTAAAAAATATTTATATCGTATAGGGGTCCTTTTGGATCTTAAAATTTCTAATTTAACTAGCTTTAGAAAAATCTGTTAATAAATAATTATAAAATAGATTAATAACAGAATAAGAAAATGCTCACGCAAAATTTTTTTTAATGCATTAAAAAGACTACTATTATACATTTTACCTTCATATTTAAAAATTTGATTGACATTTTTTTCTGCGGGAAAAATATTTATTGGTTTAAAATTAAACTATATTAATAAAAATTCATCTTTTTAGTTGCATAATCCTTTTCTGTCTGTAGAAGTTATATCTTTTTATTTAAAATTCATATCTTTTGTTAAAAATTTATCTATTTGATAGAAAATTAATGTCCTGGGATTAAAATTTGTTGTTTTGGTTTAAAAATTCAAATAATGAATGGAAAATTAACTATTTTGTTAAAATTCTATATTTTTGGAGTAAATATTTAAAATCATTATGTTCGAAAATTCGTCTTTTTTCATGAATTAAACTTTTTCCAATTTACAACTAACCTCTTTTTATCTGTAATATGAACTATTACTTTTTTCATTAAGAATTAATATTTTTGTTGGTAAATTTTACTATTAGGATGAATCTTTCGTATTATTATCTTTTTTAGTTTGAATGTAACTATTTGATTAAAAAATAATTTTTTGGATGAAAATTCAACTGTTTTGTTGAAAATTTGCCTTTTTCGTTTAAAAACTCTACGGCTTGGTTCAAATGTTTTAAAATTTAATTATTCTGTGGAAATTTCAATTATTTTTTTAAAAATTCAACTTATATAATTTTGGTTTGAAAATTAAATATTTTGATAAAAAATTCAATTATTTATTTATACTTTTTTTTTGCGAACTCATTATTCTCGATTGAAAATTTATCTGTTTTGTCCAAACCTCGTCTTTTTGGTAGAAAATTTATTGATAAACAAATGGAGTTAAAGCCGAAGGAGCTTTAGCAAAAGAGAATTCACAATCACTTTCGTCTATAAAGTACGTTGCTAATTTGAAAAACTATAACTATATTATTCCTTATGCGTTCTCTCAGGCACTTATTCTCTTTCTTTCTGCTAAAAGAGTAGATTTAGACCCTCAGATTTTATTTTGGATCCAGGACGAGAAATAACATTTATATTTTAATCGAGCAGCTTACGACAAAAGGGCCCGTCGAAGTTTGTGTACGATTTTACCTAACTTTGGTAAAAAGATTTGTTAAATTAAATTAAATAATTGTTTGAAAAAAGGTTTAAACCTTTTATGGTTTGCACTTTAACGGAAGATCAGAAAAAAGTTAGGAAAGAAATATTCGTATTTCAGATATAAAGCGTGATTTGATCTGAACTTCTTGCAATGGAATGACTTTACACAATTCCGGAAAGTTTTATTATCATAATGGTACTTTTCATCCGTATGTGCTTCATCGTCCCGAAATAACGTGGAATTTTGCCCACTAGAAATAGTTAAATCGAAACTCGTGGAACATATCAAAAGATAGAAATGATGCTTTTCCAATACCTTATTATCTCATTAGTATTCAGACGAGCAGGAACTACAAACTATTAAATAAATTTTAAATATTAGGTTTCAAGTGATTTTGGATATAGTTGGTATACTGGTTTATCTAATTCAATTCCTTTGAAAGAACTCATCTGTATAGTTGATTTGTTCCATTTTTGCGTGAAAAAAGAAAATCCAGCATCTTGAAATTAAATTATTACCTGGTCAAAATTACTTAACGTCAGCAAAAAATACAACATGGTTGGAAGAAGATACAAGAATGCAACAAAGAAAATTTATAGATGAGATCTTGCAAAGGATTGTAAATAGAATTGTACCAGTATGCTAATAACATCTAGCATCTTGTAATTAAAGTATTATCTCGCGAACATCAATTAACATAAGCTAATCATACAAAATCCAAAATCTTCAAATTAAGTTCTTACCTACTCATCATCTTAGATAATCATAAAACACGGTTGGAAGAAGATACAATAATAGAACAAACTGAATATACAGGTGGGTTCTTTTAAAGGATTGAAAATAAAATTCTACCAAATACCTACAACATCGACCATCTTGTAATTGAATATATATAATGGAACAAGCTAACTATACAGATTGGTTCTTTTAAAGAATATGGGCTAGTACACTAACAAAATACAACATCTTCAAATCAAGTTTTCACTTGGTTAATATCAAATAACTTCAAATGAACATACAACATGTTTGGAAGAAGATATAATGGAACAAACCAACTTTATAAAAGTATTCTTTTAACATTTTTTAATTAAATTTTTACCTTGCCAACAAAAGCATACGAGTTAAACAAAAGCATATGAGTCTATCTATAGCAACACAATGACATATGCAAATGGTTTTTATCAAAGGATTGGAAATAAAATTTGACCTGTATACCAATAAAACCAACATTTTCTAATTAAATTCTTACCTATTCAATGTCATTTAACATAAGCTAATCATACAAAGCGGGATCAAGAAGATACAATGGTATGATGCAATAATAAGTTGATATGATATGAATTGATATAATTTAGTAGGATAACAAAATTCAGCATCTTCAAATTAAGTTTTAAGCTAGTTAGCATGAATTAACGTCAGCTAATCATTCAATACGGTTGGAGGAAGATATAACAATGGAACAAACGTACTATACAGATGGCTTCTTTTAACCGTTTTGAAATAGAATTTGACTAATATGTCAATGAAATAAAACATTTTGTAATTAGAATCTTACCTGGTTAGCATTACTCAACATAAGCTAGTCATACAACACGGTTAAAAAAAGATACAGCAATGGAACGAATCAACTATACAAATGGGTACCATCAGAGGATTGGAAACAGAATTTGACCAGTGTACTAATAAAATACACCATCTTCTAATTAAATTATTAATTGGTCATCATAAATTAATATAAGCTAATTATTCAAGAAGGTTTGAAGAAGATACAATGGAACAAACCACCTATGCAAATGGGTTCTTTCAAAGAATTGAAAATAGGATTTGAGCAGTACGCCAAAAAAAAAAGCATTTTTTATTTAAATATTACCTGATCAACATGAATTAAGATAAGCTGATCATACAACATAGTTTGAAGCAGAAACCATGGAACCAAATAATTATACTGATGGGTTCTTTTGAAGGATGTGGACCAGTACACCAAAAAAATTCACCATCTTCACATTAAGTTCTTTCCTGGGTAACATCAATTAATATTACCTAATCAGACAACACGAGTAGAAAGAGCTACAACAATAGAACAAACCAGCATACAGATGGGTTTCCTTAAAGGTTTGAAAAAAATTAAATGGAACTAAATAATTATAAAGATCTGTTCTTTTAAAGGATATGTATCATTATACCAAAAATATCCGACATCTTCTAACTGAATGATGGGAAATAGATTTGGAAAAATATATCAAGAAAATACAGCATCCTTTGAATAAATAATTACCTGGTCAACATCTAATAACATAAGCTAATCATAAAACACGGATGAAAGAAGATGCTATGGTACAAACTAACTATCCAGATGGGTTATTTTAAAGGACATTGACCAGTATTTACCAAAAAAATCTAACATCTTCACATTATGTTCTTGCCTGGGTAACATAAAAAAAACATTAACTAATTATTCATCATGGTTGGAAGACGATACAACAATTGAACAAACTAACTATACAGATGGCTTTTTTTAAAGTATGGGAAATAAAATTCTACCAGTAGACCAACAAAATCCAGTACCTTCTAATTATATTTGTATCTATTACATCAAGTAACATTAGCTAATCAAAGAACACGGTTGGAAGAAGATAGAACAGTAGAAAAAATTAAGAATTCACATGGGTTCTTTTAAAATTGCGACGTAGAACTCTCTTTACCAATGTACCAATCTCTAACGAAATTGATCCGCTTTTATACCTTTTGGTTAAAAATTTTTCGACTATTTAGCAGAAAGTATTTCTTGAATTCATCCATTTTAGAAGAAATTTTATTCTTCTTTGTTAAAAAGTCATGCATTTCAGTTTAAAATCTTTCTGTTTTTTGGAAAATTGGACTATTTCGTAAAATTTAACTTGCTATTTAAATTTAGCATTTAGGCGCTGAAAAGAGAACTGAAATTTTTTCTGGATGAACATGCAATTATTCTTTTGAATTTTTTTTATCAAAGATCCATCTGTTTTAGGAAAAATTGTATCTTTCTCATATAAAAATGCAGATGTTTGGTTGAAAATTAATCTATTTTGTTGAAAACTTATACTTTTTTGTAGAAAATTTTACTGTTTTATGTGAAATTGAAATATTTCGTTCGAAATTAAGTTTTTGTTTATAATTTATATTTGGGCGTTGAAAGATGAACTGAAATCATTTTTAGATAAAAGTTGAATTTTTAAAAAAAAATTTCATTTTTAATTAAAAATTTATCTGTTTAAATTTTACCCAGGTAATCGTATTCCTTATTATTTTATTTATAACTACAGTAATTACAACTTTAATGAATATTTAAATAACAATTGAATTTTTAAATTAATTGAATAATGTGTATGCGCGTGTAGTGCGCGCGCCCGTTTGTGTGTGGGGGGGATATAGTCTAAAAAATATGGTAGGGATATTTAGAGCTAAAAATTTTATTATTTAATAACATAATTTTATTCTTAACCAACAGACGAATTTTCCAATAGAAATATTAATTTTCTACTAAAAAAGATGAAATATAAACAAAATACATGAATATTCAAACAATTAGTTGAATTTTGAACTAAAAAAAATCAAATTTTAAACAAACGCTTACATTCTATTTAAATTTTTAGTAAAAAAATTAATTTTTAAAAAAATTCCAAGAATTAGTTTAGGTTTTAGTTAAAGAGCTGAGTTTTTACCTAAAATGATTAATTTGCAACAACAAAAAATGAATTTTCAGCGAAGCACCCGCCAATATCAATGTTTTACCAGAAAGACGAATATTTAACAATAATTGTCAATCTTCATAAAACCAAAACAAAATATATTTTGCAATCCACAATTATTCATTTTAAACCCAAAAAAAATTTTCAACAGGAAGAATAATTTTATTTATATTCAAGTAATTTGCAACAAAACAGTTGAATTATTAAACCAAAAAAAAGAAATTTTAACAAAGAAGATTATTTTGTACTGTAAAGTATTACCTTTTAAATGAAAAAGATCTTTTTTAAACAAAAATAGGATATTTTTAATTTAGTTTAAAAAAGTGATTCAAAAAGTGAATAATTGATTTGAAAATTCGTATTTTTTATTTTAATTCAAAATATCTGGTTAAAAATTTATCTGCTCTATTAAAAATAAGTTTTTTTTAGATTTACCTTTGATGCGAAATTTTTATTTACTTAAAAAACTTATTTTTGTTTGGTTTAAATGACTATCATATTTGAAAATATAATTATTA
>JAAAKG020007067.1:0-21329 GCA_010014905.2 Druon quercuslanigerum
AATAGTTTACTCTCGTAACAATATATCTATATTTTTATTAATATTCTAGTTGATAAAAATTTTAAGAAATAAAAAAACTGTTCATTATTTTTTTATTCTTTAATATGGGGATAATTCTGAATTGAAATAATTGTAAATAATTAAAAAACAATGAATAATTTTAAAAATTTGGAATAATTTAATACAAAAATTACTGATGAGCAGAATCAAAAGTATAAGTGAGTCCCCAATCAAGCACCACCTCTGTGTGTGGCCTATTCGGTCCTGCCTCATCGAAGGAGGCTAGCAGCAGACCGGCCGAGAACCGTGATCGTCGAATAAAACTTAACTCCGATACGATTGAACATTTTTAATCGTATCTCGGGAACTGATAAAGATTTTGTTAGTTTCTTTAGCTTAAATTAAAGATAAAATTTCAGACTCTATGTCGTATAATTTTTAGATTTTTTCAACAATTGCTAGACATGGAATTTTATAGGCTTTTTAATTGATTTTTTTAAAAATGCCCTATCATTTTTTTTCGTTGATTTATCGTGGTTCAAAGCCAGCAGTGATTTTTGATAGTGCTTGCGTCAATCGATCTCATAATTTCCGACGGTAGTGTATTCGAATTTTTTGTATTTTAAATTCATATTTTTTGCTACAAAAGTTCTTAGTTGAAAACTCAACTATTTTCTTAAAAATATTTATTTTTTGAATTGCAGGTTTGATTATTTTGATTCGTGTTTATTTATTTCTTTTTTAATTAAGCCATTTTTTTAAATTCATCTCTGTTGGGAAAAAATTTAATTAGGTAGTTACATGTTCAAGTATTTTGTTGAACAGCACCTCCACTATATGAAATTTTTGCAAAATCAGAAGTTAAACAAGGCAGAATTTTGGTCTTTTTTGAACTCTTGAACGCGCCAACAACCAATTTCCAAAAAGCACACCTACGAAAAATGAAACTACCCCCTCTGTGAAACGGAACTCGGAAATAACAAAGTACACCGAAATTTTGGGCTTATTTTGGGCTTTCGAATTCAAGGAAAAAAATTCCAAAAACCACTCCCTATGTGCAAAAAACCACCCCCTTGCCAAAAATGAAATCTGAAGAAAAAAAGCGGATTAGAAATTAAGACTTATTTCAGGCCCTCGAATGCACCACAAAAAATGTTCAAAAAACATCCTTGCGTAAAAAAATCACCACCTTCCAAAAAAGTCAAACTTGGAAAAAACAAATTAAAAGACTCTGTTGGCTCCTTCTTGGGCTCTCGAATACTTAAAACTTTCTTTTCGCAAAAACCACCCCTACATCTAAAAAATCAAACACATGCATATAAATTCGAATTTGAATTTTCAAGGAGCCCGAAATTAAGAGACTATACATCCTATAAAATTCCGAGTAGAAAATTTTTGTTTGAGAAATTCATCCAAACCTCGGTGTTGGAATTTCTGAGAAGCCCAAAAATCAGAGACACTATTGAAATTGTAAAATTCTAAAAAGATTATTTTGTGACATGTCATATCTGTGCGGCATCGAAGGGTTACTTTTTAACGTTAAGGGTTAGAGCCCAAAAACAGGTGTTGGTATTTCCCAAGAGCCCAAAAATCAGAGACTTTATTAATTCTGAAAAATTCCCAAAATGATTATTTCTTGACAAAGTCATATGTGCGTGGTATCAAGGGGTTGTTTTTTACGTTAAAGGGTTAGAACCCAAAAATCGGTGTCGGTATTTTTCAAGAGCCCAAAAATCAGAGACTCTGTTGTTGCTGCTAAATTCTCAAAAAGATTATTTTTTGACAAAGTTATATGTGCGTGATATTAAGGGGTTGCTTTTTAACGTTAAGGGTTAGAGTCCAAAAATCGTATTTGGTATTTTTCAAGAGCCCAAAAATCAGAGACTCTGATGATACTGTGAAATTCTCAAAATGATTATTTTTTGACAGAGTCATACGTGCGTGGTATCAAGGGGATACCAAGAGCATTGCCAGAATGTAAAATCAAAAAAGCCCATGGATCCGATGGGATTTCAAATAAATTGTAAAAACATCTATTCGAGAATTGTCATAAACCTGCAAGTTGCCTATTTCATAAAATTATATAAAAGAAGAAAGAATGCCTGATTCCTCGGCCAACATGCATTTTAAGATACTATACAAATAAGGCAAGAAGCAGGATTAAGGAAATTACATTTGGGGCTGTGAATAGATTAGAAAACGCACATTTACTGAAAATCTTACCTCAACTCACAATAAGAGAAAATACTCAAATCTATCTTAGGCTTAGATTACCTATTTATTATATAGGGACTTTAGCGCAATTTCGTGTAACCAATAATTAAAATTCCAGATTTATAATCAAAGATAAAAATCATAAACTACTTTCGACCATGGCTAAATTTCTTAAACTATGCGAAAGTATAAACAGTTAGGAGAGCGTTTTTATATAGAAAATCTTTTTACATTAAATTTTTTCTGACAAAAATCTTCTACTTTTGCTCCGCTGGGAATCGAACCACAGAACTTTCGATTGACGTTTGAGGGCTTTCTCATTAAGCTACAGATTCCTTGAAAAATTTGATTTGTAATGCACCCGATCGACAATCGGACCTTCTGTGGTTCGATTCCCAGCGGAACAAAAGGAGAAGATTTTTGTCAGAAAAAAATTTAATTTTAAAAGATTTTCTGTATAAAAAGGCTTTCGTAAGTTCTGTGGTTCGATTCTTAGCATAGCAAAAGGAGAAGATCTTTTTTCAGAAAAAATGTAATTTAAAAAAATATATAATTCACTGCTCCATCGAGTCTGTAAAGACGTTAAGAAATTCTGTTATTCTCTTATGATAATACAGATCCTCTCTCGGCCGTAGAGAGTAGTATTAGAATAATATAGTAATATGTATTCTAGCTATATATACTTCTATGTATAAGGACAGGCACAGCCACATTTTGTATGAACCTAAGATTCAAGCCAAATGAACCAATATATTATATAAATTTTGGTTACCTATTTAATTATTATGTAAAAAGGAAATTTTCGATCTCAAATATAGAAGGAACTTTCGTATTTCAAAAATCCATCAACACAAGCCATAAATTCCTTAATACACTAGAACTTGGATTTAAGACTGGTTTCGGCCATTATTGGCCGCAACCTTCAACGTAAATCAGGAAAATGTCGAGGACATCAATTCTCGGAACGTCGTAAATCCAGATTTCTTAAATCCAAGTTTCAGTGCATATAGTATAAAATTATCATTCCTTTTTGATAGAATCTATAACTTAAAAATCCTAAATATAAAATGATCTTCGATATTTTAACGGGGATCGTTGGAAACACTCAGAAAAATTTCAAAGATTTTTTTTCGAACAGAGGGCCGATATTTATTGCAAAAAATGTAAAAACAATTCTGAAAAAATCAGGTTTTCGTACGGTGCTCAAGGGCCCAGGCTAATTTACGTCTTCCGTGTCAGTGGCCAAACTAAATTTATTATAATCGATCGATTACAGTTGGAAACGTGACCACATAATGTCAGAAATGTTGAAGCTATCATAAACACAATATGATAGCCTGAGGTTACCAAACAATGAATGTTACACAATAACCAAGTTTCCAAGGATTTTAAAGGTTTTAGGTTATTTTAAAATATTCCAAAGAATTTAAAAAGATTTCAAAAATTTGAAGGGAGGTCTAAAAAAAGTGTAAAGATCGTGAGGTTTTTTCAAGAATTGTACCAGATTTAAGAGTTTTTAAGACCTCCGATTATTTCAGAGAATTTACGGGATTTTAAAAGACTTTAATTAATTTAGGATATTTTATCAGATGCGCTATAGAATTTCAAGAAATTAACAAAACTGCAGGAAATTTTAAAGAAAATTATAGGATTCCTTAGGATTGTAAGATCGATTTTATGTGATTTTTTCTGCACTTATATGAGAAATACTAGATCCTGGTTTTAGTTTCAGGAATTTAACCAGATTTAAAGGATTTTCTTGAATCTTCAAGGACTTCAAAGATTTCTAGGGATTTGAAAAGTTTTTTTCAAGAACTTTTATGAATGAGTTGATTTAAATTTATATTTAACAAAATTAACTTATACAATTTGAGATGATTTTAGAGATTTTAAGTTATTTTTTTAAAGATTCAAAAAAATTTTTAAAGATTCAGACAATTTTAAAAAACGAATAATTTTGTAAATTTTCTGATAATCCAAAGAGATTGCCAAGAATTTAGCAGAATTTCTTAATAAATTAAATGAAATTTCAGCGGATTTTGTGGTGTTTGAGGAATTTTGTCAGATGCAAAGGATTTTATTAAATTTTGAAGGACTTCAAATATTTATAGGGATTTGAAATGATTTTTGAAAGAATTTTTATAAATAAGTTAATTTAAATATATATTTAATACTCTAAACTGAAATCAGTCAAATTTTTTAATAATTTCAAGCAGTGACTGAATTCTAGCTATTAATCAGTGATTTTTGCCAATAAAACAGTAAGTTGCATTGATAATTCATTGAAAATTAATTGAATTACATTAAATTATAACTGTTCTAAAGTTAGAGAGAATGGATTTGGAATGACTGATTTGAATTATATTAATAAATATGTACATACAATTTTTAAAGATTTTAATGCATTTTAAGCGAGATTTGCTTGAATTATCTATTATTTAAAAAAATCACATAAATTATTCCATGAATCTTACAAAATTGAATTACCATAAAACCTTTCAAAATACTTAAAAGTTATAAAAACTTTATTTCGAAATCTTCAAAATTCTATATTTTGTTTTAAATTTTGTGAAAAATTAAGTTGAATCGTTTTAGATACCACTGAATATCTTCTAAACTTACTTAAATTTGTACCAAATTATTAATTCTCCACCTGTTATTATTTTATTAAAATTAAACAATTTTATTTACAAATAAAGACTTTAAAAATATAAGAATTAAAACTGTAACGTTTAATGTTTAAATTTAGCTCTCTGAGATAGTAAATGATCAAGGATGATTTTCAATAAAAAAGCAAAAATTGCTGAATACTAAAGAATTGTAATTTTTTTAACAAAACATTTCAAAATTGAAAGAGTTCATAAAGTTTCAATCGGACGTTCAATATTTAACATCAAAATCTTTGAGTGTTTAATTTTGAACAGATTCAGAATCGCCCTGTATAATAATTTATTGGTCAATTTTTGATAATCAAACTGCAGTTTAATTTGTAAAATCATCATTTAATTTATGTTTAAAAAAGAACTTCACTCTCATTTCCCGTCATTTTCCGTTTTTAAAAAATTCTCGGTTATTTTCCGATCCAGCAGCCATTCTGTATTCAATGTTACTTTGCTTTTCATCACAATATTGATCTAACTGTTTTAAATAATTTCTTTTAATTGTCAGATTTAGCAAGAGTAAAAAAAAATGAAAATCATTTAAAAAAAATAATATGTCCGTTCGATTACCGATTTTCATAACCAGCCCTAGTGGCAAAACTCATCATTGAACCACACATGAATGCACATAAGGGTGGGCCGAAAAAATATATTTCTATCGATCTAAAAAAAAAAATTAAACATAAAAAATTAAACATGAAAAAAATTGAAATTAAGCGCAAAATATATTTGAAAAATGAATTCTCACCTATTTGATATTAAACATTACTTAAAAATTAGAATGTACAAATAAGACGAGAATCCTTTTTTTAATTTAAATTTAATTTAAATTAAATTTCATGCAGAAAATTACTCTTTAAAAAATCTGTCCGCTGTAAAGGTACATTGGCATCGCGCGTTACGCGCGCGGCTTTTCTTTTTTGCGCACGATAATGTATTTATCTCGCGCTACGCGCTCGGTCTCTGTATTCCCGCCACACTTGTGTACAGAACTTTAAAAATTAAAGGTCAAAGCATCGCCAAAAATAATTTGGTGATTGTGAATTCTCTTTAGTTAAAGCTCAGTCGGCCTTAACGAATACATTCTCATCACGTATCTCGTACTTCGCACTTGATTTTGTCCAGAACTTTTCTGCCTTACGTATTATATCGAATGTATATTACATTGGTTTCTGTACCTCTGCCTGGAATTGCTTATTCAGATATTGCAAAATAAAGTACAAATTTCAATTCTTATGATTACTTTAATATTTGTTTCTTATTTTGCATTGAATTTTATTATCAGCTCAACTAAAAAATGTATGACTCCAATAAATTTATATCATTAAAATTTATAATATGCAATAGTATTGGAAAATACGTATTTTTGTTGTCTTGTTTCTATATTTTATATAAGTGTGCATCCTATAAAAAACCATTTCATTGTTGAAAATTTTATGGCTACTCGTTTCGATTTTCCATCGATTTAATTGACTAACGTTGAATGTTATTTTTTACGATTGAAACTACAGTATGCACCCTAGCGTAAAGTGGTTCTAAAAAAATTTGTATATATAATTTAGACACAGCATTTTATTAAATAAAATGCTTGTTAAGTTATGCTTGGGTCGTTTGTCCAAAAATTAATTTTCTTAATTTTTTATTTTATTTTTTACTATTAAAACAAAAACAACGCATCCTTTAAAAAAATTATTAAGGCTATAGAGTTTTGAGGTTTATGAAAATTTTAGCTAGTGTGGAGTGCTTGTTTTGAATTTGAATGAAATTCGGCGAATTTCTTGTACTTTCATTTTTTTGCACAATAGATTATTTTTCAAATTATTCGAAAAGGATAATTACTTATACTGTTAGCCCTTTTTCGCTCAAAAGTAGAACACGAGTTCCAAGAAAAAGGATAATTTTAATTTCTTACATTGTTATTGAGTTTAAAACGAGGATATTCTTTGAATTTTTGTTGAATTGGCATTTTTTAGAGTTTGAAGTGAGAATATTTTTGTTTACAATTTTTGTTTACTAGCAAGAGACAAATTATTTGTTTTATATGATTTTAATAGAATTGCAAGGATGGAAATGTTGGGGTTAAATTTTTTTCTGAACTGGGAAAGTCACTTCCTTTGTTTTGAATTTTTTATTGAATTGGAAGGGAGGACGTTTTTATTATTCTTCTTCTTATTATTATTATTTTAATTGGAAAGGGGGAACTTTTGTTTTTCAATATTTTGTAAAATGCAGAAAGGATAATTTTTAATTTTTAATATTTTCATTGATTCAAAAGTAAAGAAATTTTGGTTTTCAATTTTTTATAAATTGAAGAAGGCACTACTTTTCTTTTAAACATTCTTACTAAATTATATAATTTTGTTTATTGAGTTGGAAGGAAGGAAATTTTATTTAAAAATTTTATCTGAATTAGAAGAGGCCCATTTTTTCAATCTTAATATTCTTATTCTGTTGGAAAAGAGGAAATTTCAGTTTTTAACTTTTTCCAAATTGGAAGAGGGAAATTTTTTTAATTTAAACATTTTTATTATTTTTGTAAGGGATCTTTTGTTTTAAAGATTTGTTTTCAATTAAATAGTTTTTTTGCCACTTGCATCGCGTAAGAAAAGACGAAATTTGTATTAATACTTGTTTTTTTTAATTGAAAAGGAAAAAATTCATCATCATCATTGTTTATTTTTTTACATTTACATTTACATTTTTACAATTTCTATTGACAATGTTTTTATTGTTAACATTTTTATTTTTTTTTAATTGGTAAATGTGCTTCTTTTGTTTCGAACATTTTCATTTAATTGGATAATTTTTGTTTAAACATTTTTGTTTAGTTAGAAAGGAGGAAATTTAGTTTTTCCTTTTTCTAAATTGAAAGAGGCACACTTTTTATATTTAACATTATTATTAGTTTAGTAAGAGGGATATTTTGGGTGTCAAGTTTTTCTACACTGAAAAAGGCGTTTATTTGGTTTTTAAATTTAATTTTGTTATTATATATACTATTTTTGTTAAAAAATAAAATACAATTAAATATAAATAGCTATTGTTTTGCATTTCCTTGTGAAAATCTAAAAAAACTAACAACAAAGAATTTGAACATTTTTGTTAAATCAGCCAAAATTTTGATGAAATGCGTTATTGTTCAACACATTTTACAAATATGTTTTCTTGATGGGATAACATAAAAAAAGTTATAAACTTACAAGAAATAAGGTTGCTACTGTAAAAATAATAAAATGACCGTAACTGCACTTCAGGTTCGATTTGATGTATCAGAGATATCTTCTTCCTGCGTCTATAAACGAGTAAAGTTTATCGCTTTATATATACTTGCAAGCATTTTATTTTTTATGTCCATATAACAAAATAAAGCTAGCTGCTGGAATTTGCGAGAGCATAATATTTTTAGGAATGTATACAAAATTTTTGTTTGAATACAAAAACATTGGTTTGATATCATATGATGACATTTTCTTTATTAAAATAAAGGATTTGCTTAAATTAAATATAAGTGAGTTTGTACAAACAATTGATTTGTTCAAAAAAATATATCATTCGCATATATCTTCTATCTCCGAATGTACGGGTATTATACATAACTATGTCGAACATACAACCCCGAATTAAATTCTTAAGTACTTGCGTGCTCATATTATATGCTCTACTATATGTACATTTAACATGAGGGTGTTCCAAAATTGCATGGAAAAATTTTTATTATGATAGAGGGCAACGACCCAACATCCATTTTATTCAAAATCCGGAAAAAGAAATTCCCTATTTTTTATTCTTTTTTTATTTTAACAGGTGCCGGTTTTGACTTGAAGTATCCCATGTAAAATGCATGATGAAAAATCACTTTTTTGAGTTTTTAAAATAATTTTTTAATAGTATCAGACATATTGGTTTGCCACCCCTAACATATACCAACGAGTACCTGAAAACTACCCTCAAAACCAAAAATGTCAATTCTTCATGAAATCGATCTTTTGAACACTGTATTGTCGTCCTTTTTTAAAGTAAAATTATTAATATTGGTTTACTGGAATATTTATTATCATTGTTTAATTATTTGTTAATTATTTAAACAAATGGAATCCATTTTGATTTTATTTGTTTAAATAGTTAAAAGTTAGTTAACAAATGATAATAAATATTCCACTACACCAATATTGATAATTTTAAGTAAATAAAAGACCAGAAGATAGTGCTCAAAAGATCGATGTCATTAAGAATTGACATTTTCGGGTTTAAGGGTAGTTTCAGGTATGTTAGTGGTGTCACACCAATATGTCTGATACATGAAATTCCTCAATGGATAATTTTCTACAAGCCCCTCTACTTTACCGTCAAATTTTTTGAAACCATAACACATTATTCCAAAAACTCAAAAAAGTGGTTTTTCCCCATGCATTTTACATGGGAAACTTCAAGTCAAAACCAGCACTTGTTAAAGCAAAAATAATAAAAAATTAGGAACTTTCTTTTTTCGGATTTGGAATGAAATGAGGGGGGGGGGGGGAGATCGTTGCTCTCAAAAAAAAAGAAGAGTCTTTGAGCCCTCCTATTGTACATCAGGGTGAACCAAAAATGCATGGAAAAATATATTTTTCCAACTAGAGGAAAACGATCCCCCCATTTATTTCCAAATCCCAAAAAAGAAATTCCAAAGAATAATTAATTTTCAATTATTCAAACAAATGGAATTTATTAGGTTTTTCTCGAAAATTCATTTTTTTCCTGAAAATTATTGCTATCAGTCTAGTAGAATATTTATAAACATTGTTTTAAACAAATGGATTTTGCCTAATTATTTAAAATTATTATTTTACGAATATGTATCAAAATTTTTTTATTAATTTTTAACTGTTTAAACAAATTTCTGTTTTTAAATATTTTTTAGTTTGAAAATGTGTTATTTTTAAATTGTTACTGTTGTTCTAGTTGAATATTTTACCAAACTAGTTGATTATTTTTAAGTATGTATACAAATACCATTTGTATGAAAAATGTTTTTTTTCCAAAGTTCGTCGAATTGGCGTAAGTGATATAAATTTATTTTCTAATATTTTCTAATTGTTAAAATAATGAATTGATAATTATTTACAACTAACAATGAAGGTTGTATAATCAATAATTTTCTATTTACATCTTACATTCATTATTTAACAAACCGTTAATTGTTTCGACAAATTTCATTTGTTTGTTTTTTTCTTATATAATCCTAATCTATATTGTATATCAGTATGTGTCGCGACATAATGTTGTTTTTTTCTGTCTGGAAACTTTATCCTATACTATTTTAACCCCATGCAATAAAAATTGTTTTTCATCTTCACTTCTCGTTATTAGATTATTGAAATCAGCCATCAATTTGACGCCTCTCCCTGCAATATCGTTGACCACATTGAGTTGATTAACAAAATTTAATTTCCTTTTTTGTAGGCTTTATTTTTCAACCAGTGTGAAAAATTATCATATCATAAAAAATTATTTAATCAAATTAAACTTGCTTAAACAATTACAAATTCATTTACTAATGTTTATAACATTCCACTAAATAAATAGTAATAATTTCTAATAGAAAACGAATTTTTAAGACAACAATTATTTAAATAATTTCCATTTGTTAAAATAATTGAAAATTAATAAACCAATAAATTTCACTAGAGTGAATCATGTATTCCACTAGTCCAATAGGGTAAAAAATGAATTTTGGAAAAAAAAATATTTAAGAAAATTCAATTTGTTTAAATAATTAAAAATTAATTACACAATGATAATAAATATTACAATAAGTCAATATAAATAATTTTAGGTAAAAAGACGATAATAATATAATAATAATAATAATAACAATTTTCATTTTTGGTTTGAATGTTAGTTTTCAGGGACTCATGGGGGTGTGTTCGGGTTGTCAAATCCACATGTCTGATACATGAAATTCTTCGTTAGATAATTCTTTACATGTCTCTATTTCCCTTCAGATTTTCTCCAGCCCTAGAAAATTATTCCAAAAGCTCAAAAAAGTAATTTTTCCCCATGTATTTTAGATGGAAGAATTCAAGTTAAAACCGGCACCCGTTAAAATAAAAAAAATTAATAAAAAGTCACAAAATTTCTAGATTAAATAATTAAATAAATTGAGCCATCTATCAATACGAGCAGATTACTTTGCTCGTTAAAAAATATTACTAACATAAAAAATTATATTTTTATTTGAGACATCTTCACACATTATGACATGGGTGTTCCGTTTTCTTAAATTCTTCTATAAAAAATAGATGTGTCACGAAAATATTGGAAGCATTGTTGTCGTTTTTTTTAAATTTACGATTGGTTAATTTAAAAGAAAGAAAAAAATGTTAAAAAATTAACACATATAATTAGGAATTGAGTTTCACCAAAGATACATTTGGCTTCAGTGGAAGGGCTGTGACAAAGAATGTCACATTCGCGTGCATAATAAAACAGACAGAAATTTAATATTTGTTAATGTCAAATTTTATTATTTAACCAAAGTAACTTTATCGTCGAATACCAAAATTTTTTTAGTTTTTGATCCTGTGATATGAAAACTGTCCACTTAAAATCCACCATTCATATTTTTTCCATATTTTCGGAAATGTAAATAATTGTAAAATACATTAATTTTAAATCAAATTACATTTTCAGTTTAAGTAATTTATTTTTCAATCTAGAGAAAGGAAACTTTTAACGAAATAGATCAATTTTTAAGTAAAGTGATAATAACCAAATGAATTACCAACGAAAAGTGTAATAGTTGATATTTCCACCAAAAAATATATTTATTTTGAATCAAGAACAGTTCAATTAAACTAAAAAATATGAATTTTCAACAAGATATTTAAATCCTTAAGAGGGGCCCTCCCTATAGAGGCTTCAAAAAATTAATTTTTTTTATTGCCTGAATTTATAGTTTGAAGCCAATCCGATGCTCAAATACGGGCGACCTACTACTAATCCCCTGAAGCTGAATGGACTGTTATATGGTGCTGGAATAGCTGACTAGTCGTCAAGTCACAGAATCATACGTTTTTCCTTTACCGACATTTTAAATGCGATTATCTCGAAACTTTTTGTTTCACTGAGTTGAAAATCGGTGTACACGATTATTCAAAAAGTGTTTGACCGAACAAGCTCATAGTTGGCACACGTTTTAACGATATTTATGCGCAATTGATGAAATTAAGGCCGACTAAAAATGATGCAAATAAACATATTTTTGTCCGGGTCAAAGTTTGAAATTTTTTCCGAAAAAAGCAACTTTTTTATTGTAAGGCCTCTCTTTTAGCCAAATATAATTATTTTTCAATATTATTGGTTCATCAAGTGACCGCATCTATATCAAAATCAATTTTTTGGCGCAGAACAGCTTTCTCCCTTCCGAACAGCTTCACGGCGACTGATTATATCTTTGCCATTTTTAATTTCTTTTAGGCAATAAAACTCGTTTTGTAAACTATAATTATATTATAAAAAGTACCTATGACCTATTCTATAGGAAGTGCCCCCCTTAGCAAAAGAGACTAATTTTTAAACCCAAAAAGGGCAGTTTTAACATAGGAGTTAAGTTTACAACCAAGAAAGATTATTTAGTCAATAAACAAAAACAATGTCGAATAAAGTGTTGAATTTTCTACCCAGAAAAGACAAGTTTTTATCGAAATAAGTTAATTTTCAACTCTAACGGATAATTTTTTAACAAAAATGGAATAGCCACAATTTAAATCAAGAAAATTCATAAAAAAAAGGAATTTAATTTAAATTCTTTATATTTTTAACCAAAGAAATAAATGTTTAACTCAAGTCATCAATCGTAAAAAAAGAATTTTTAACAAATAATTGAATCTTCAAACGAAAAGATAAATTTTTTTCCAAAAAGATAAATTTTCAAGAAAATTGATCAATTTAAAACAAAATAGTAAAAATAAAAAACAAGTAGATAAACTGTCAACTAAGAAGATAAAATGTCCATCAAAAAGATACATTTTCGACACAACATAAAATAGTTAAATTTTCAGTTTGAACAATTATGTTGTTTAGAAGAAAAACTAATTTTCAAGCAAAGAAATGAATTTTCAATCAAATAGTTGAATTTTCAGCTGAAATAGATAAATTTTCAACAAAATGTGAAAGGAAACAACTTAAAATTGATGGGACGATTAGATAAATAACTGATATAAATGCCGTGTGAGGTAAAAGTACAGAGTTAGGCAGCATGAGAAATAGCAAACGAACAGGAAATTGCCCCGTACAAACGCAAGAACGTCGTCTTAAATGGTCGGACTAATTCAGGAGGGTCATCCTTACCTGTAGGCAAGAAAGCTTTCTGGCGCGAAGAGGATACACGCAAAGGTTTAGCTCATAAAACGCCACAGTATTTAAGATACCAGGTATCCTTTTTACGTAAAGGGGGATATGAAGCTTATTATCAAGAAGAAGAGAAAAATCCTCCAAAGAACATACCACTCGTTCCAGCAAGATTACCGTTGCAGACTGCCGATAATGTCAACATGGGAAATAGTAGACCCGAAATCCACCAAATTTTTTTCTCAGGATGGACAAAATAGCTGAAGCTAATACTGCTCTCACGGATTTGCTCTCTGAAGATGTTGATATCTGGAATCTGAACTGTGTAGTTTACGAAAAGGCGGTCTCCCTGCTTAGCGAAAATAGAAGTAATGATACTTCAGTACGCTTAAGGAAGACACGCAAGCGTATTGCGCAGCTTCATTTTAAAATTGAAAAAGATAGACAGCATGCATCAAATGTTCAGTGGTGATTAGCTACATACCATCAAATAAGAAGTTCACTCCAAAAGTTAGAGCACTTGCTCAAAACTTACGGAAAGCAAATCACACGCTGAGCAAGTGTAAACTGTTGACCATCAAGCAGCACTAGATGCAAAAAATAAGAGCTATATTTTAGCCAAAGAGCGCCTTGTAAGTCGAGTAAAGTAGATTTAGGAAAATTCAACCTTTTATACTCACCCTTCTCGTCTTTTCAACAAAATGTCATGTGTCGTCGAAAATCCGCCTAGTCGAGAAGACATTCAAGTCTTCTGGGAACAATTATATGGAGATACTCATAAGCTAGATGAAGACGCTTCAGATATCTCACTGTTTCGTACCTTTGGCCAGAGGCAATTGTCGCAACGTCCAGAAGAGGAGTGTTAAATAATTACTGCTGATGAAGTAAAGAAAGTTATCGCTAGAACTAAAAACTTTTCAATGCCAGGGTCAGATAAAATCAACAAATTTTGGTGGAAGAAGTTTACTTGTACGCACCAACATCTAGCTCGTATATTCACTACTTTCTTAAATGGAGAACAACCCATCCCGCAGTGGTTAGTTGGAGGACGCACGGTACTGATCTCTAAGACCGGAGATTTGGCAAGTCCAAAGAACTACCGGCCCATAGCTTTTTTAAACACCAGCTACAAGCTACTCACTGGAATCCTGAAAGAAAAGATATCAATATCTATCGAACCGGTTTGGAGTGCAACAGTTAAATAACTCGGATGCAAGAGATGAATGACTAGTTGCAGAGAGAACTTGTTAATAGGCAGGTGTATTACCCAACATTCTATCAGGTATCGACGCAATATGTCCATGGCTTGGATATATTACCGAAAGGCATGCGATAATACGAACCATGAGCTACTTATTAAGCTCCTTGAGTGCCCAGAGGTACATCCAAAAATAGTGAGATGTATGAAAGACCTTATGCTCTTGTGGCGGACGAGATTTGTCATAACATCTGACAAAAGACAAGTGACTACCAGACATGTCACATATAAAAGGGGGGCCTTTCAAGGAGACTCTTTTAGTCCGATACATTTCTGCATCTCTCTCTTGCATCTATCTATTATGCTCAGCGGTAAAAGTTCCTGCTACCTATATGACCCGCCGAACAGAAGATACATGAATAATTGAAAAAATGAAAAATGAAAAAATGTTATACATGAACGACCTTAAACTCTTCGCTTCTTCAAAAAAGAACCTTGCAATCCTTGTGGCGGCAGTACATAGGTACTCTAAAGCCATTAGCATGAGCTTTGCACTAGACAAGTGTGCCTGCGTCCATCTACACCAAGGAAGACCAGAAAGTACATAAACGCGTGACGATCAGGATCTTCAACTCATAGATAGAAATACCATTCCACGTCTTGATAATGAAGAAACATATGCATATCTTGGAATACCGCAAGCGGAAACAAAAGATTTGCGTGTGTTAAACACGGCCCTTGAAAAAAGGTATCGCAAAATTCTCAGAGAAATTTGGACTTTCGATTTATCTAGGAAGAATAAAAAATCCAGGTGACCAATATTTTGGCCCTTCCTATACTACTTTGTACGTTTAGTGCAGTAAAATGGAATTTCGAAGAGTTGAAGCAACTTGACCAAAGCATGCGCAAGATGATGAAAATCCATCGAATTCATCATCCTAGATCTTCTCTGCCTCATATATATCTCCCTCGAGATAAAGGGGGTAGAGGTTTGCTGAGCTTAGAGTGTCTTCATCCAAGAACGGTTCTAGCTACAGACTGCTTAGTTCTAAAAAGCACAGATTCTGTAATGCGACTCGTACACCAGCATGAAGTCGTTAATGTTGCGGCGTTTTTCTACAGAGCCGCAGATAGGGCCGCAGAGGACCTTGCACGCATTTCGCTACTTTCTCGCTTTGCCTTGCATTGCCAGCCTCTGCCTCCGCGGCTAATATCTACTACTTGTATACTCTTTACAATATTTACTCTTCCTCCTTCCTTCTCTTGTCCTCCATCTTACCCGAAAACCCCTTCACCCATTCTACTGCCCTTTCCTCCCCTCTTTTATGCAACAATACATCCACGCTTGTCCTACTCCGTTCCAGCTCTTCACACTTCTCCAATCAGTGCTCCACTTTTGAATCCTCTTTTCCGTACAATTCACACATCCTCTTCTCTTTAGAAAGCCAAAACCTATTATAATCCTCCATGCATCCGCATCTCATCCTCGCTATAAGTTCCTGACTTTCTTATTCTCTCCTCTCCTGCTTCCTTCTCTCTCTCTCTCTCTCCATTCCGTTTCTCTTAACCACCTCATATACCATCCTTCCTTTCTCATGCATCCTTCTCGCTTTATCCTTTTTCTATCCATTTGCTCTAAAATACCTTCCCTTTCCACTCCCATTTTCCCTTTCAAGGAATCCTTGGGAGAAATACTTCTCCCAACAACACTTCCTAACCAGCTTACTTCTCCGCTCTCCACAAGTTTATCCTCATATTTACACGCTCGAGTCCTTGTTATAATCTCTAAGCTCGTTCTTCCTGTCTCCCTCCTGACAATATAGTTTAGCGTATTCCTTGCTAACTCGAGTGTCCACCCGACATAATTCTCCCATACCCTATTTACCTCACCATTTACCTTCCACCCCCACACCTCTACTTCATAAAATAAGTAACTCATCACAAGCGAATCGAAGAATTTTATTCTCCTTTCAAAATCATCTCCGAACAAACTCTTATCCAGCCCTCACACCTTCCTCTCTCTCTCTCTATCTCTTCCATATGACCATCCACTCACCCATTCCTTCGAAACAGGAAGCGTAGTTACACAAACTCTTTTACCTCTTGTACCACTTTTACCTTCTAATTCCACTCCCCTCTCTTATCTATTCCACCTCCTTTCCTGAACACCATAAACTTCGACTTGTCCGCATTTAACTTTAACTTATTTTTGTGACTTATTCCGTGTCTATGATGAAAAACCGGGTTCATCCGAGTAAAAGTTTGAAGAAAAAAAAATAGCTCTATGAAAGCATCCAGAGATGACTGTTGTCGCCTGCAACGCTCACGGTCGCTGGTTAAGATCCTTCCTCAGGTTCTTGTTTTATTGCGATTAATTTAAAATTTATGCATTTTATGCGCCTGGGTATAGCGAACCGCCAACATGAAAGCACTTATGGCGAACGGAACATGGGGCTGGATAGTCGGGTGTTATTTTTTTAACGATACTTTAAAAATCGTAAAAACCCAGGCTCGAACCCAGGACTGAGATTGATTGCCTGTCATGCCTCACTTAACTTTCCTATTATTAGAGATAAGAGCTGGCTGAGAGAAATTAAAAACGATTAAAAGATTAAGGAATTTAAGTTAAATATTCTGCATTAGGTGCATTACATAACGACGAAACGATTAAAACAAGATAGAAGAAAACCATGTAATCCGTTCAATTTCTGTTGAGATTTTTCTTAATTTTTCCTCTCTTCTCAGATTTTACGACAAAAAATACTCAGAAAAAGATTCTGCGTATTCTCGAATCAGAAAAGTGTGGAATTGCCATAAGTTATTTCATTTTCAGCAACTCCTTTTCCAGAATGTAAATAAAATTATTTCAGAATAAAACTTAGAAAATAGAAAAAAATAAAAACTTTAAAAATCGATCACTCAAAATTCAAAGGAATTTTAATTGCATTAGCGTTTTTAAATAAAAAATAATTTTTAACTTGATACTACTTTCAACTTGAAAGTCAAAGCTGCTGAAATTGTAGAGATTTCAAAATGTAAATTTTTTAAATTATAAATCTTTCAAATTGAAATATTCAAAAAAAAACTCTTGAAATAAAAAGTAACTTCTAATTTTTAATAACAAAGTTTTGAAAACCGTTATTGTAAACAAAGGAAAAAAACTTCTTTGCATTGATATAAAAATATTGTAAAAATTGTAATTTATTTATTCTGTATATCTGTTAGATATAATAATTTAATCAATGATCGAAGTCCATTTAAATTTTTTTAAACTTTTAAAATTGTAAAATTTGTCATTATGGATTTTAAAATTGATTATTTTTCTTTAATATTAGGTAATAGAAATGGGACGGCGCGTGACTTTTTTATACTTTCTAATATTTTATATCACTTTATTTTGATATAATTTTGTCTCTATTTATAACAAACATATAATTAACATATACTTTAGATAAATTCAAGTCTAAGTTTGAAAATTAAATTTTGAATTATTCATAAACAAAACAATTTTTAAGGAATTTGAATTGTGAGAATGAAAAATTACAATTACATTGAATATTTTATCTAACAATATTAAAGTAATGAAATCTAAACATTGTTTATTGAATTTTATAATTCTTAATTGCAGCGTGAAGTTTCGAATAGAAACAATGGTCTCGAGTTTAGGTTTCCCAGAGGCTCAAATGAGGTACAGTAGACTGTATGACACTTCTCGTTTTCTGGACTGTCGGGAAGCGAACAGGAAGTGCCAGATAACCCTCTCTCCTGCGACTAGTAAGGAGTGAAACCGCGTTCGGCGCAGTGGGCGTAACCGGCCGCGTATGTGTGTGACTGTTAGGAGGCAAGTGAACAAAGGGGAAATCGGGAAACGAGAAGTGTCGTAGAGTCTACTGTAAAGGGTTTTGACAGTTCTGGGTCAAAAATGAGTAGATCCGACCTATTGGCCTGGAATCTGAGATCGCTAGTAGATACAGGATCTACCTTCGGAGATACCTGTTTTATACCTATTGAATGACAATTTATCGTTTTTAGTTGAAAATTTTTATACACGTAAAAAAATGGATGTTCATACGTAACATCTAGATGTTTAGAATTAACATATTTTATGTTTAATTTTAAGACAGCGGTCAGGATTTTGAAAGTTAAGATCTGTAGACATTGAAAAGTGAGATGTTGCTTACTATAACATCCAAAATGTTTAACTGAAATATCCGAGATTTTTTATGTATGGTTATGTCAAATGGCGTCTGTAAATATTTGAGGAGTTTACTTATTTCTGATTATTTAAGAAATGAATCATTAACTTATTTGGGATCTTCTTGATTAAGAAATTCTTATTTTTTTAAATATATTCATCTTCTTATTTGAAAATTCAACTATTCGGTTAAATGTTGAATTCTTGTTAAAATAAATTCGGTTTTGTGAAGATTCGTCTTTTTGGTTTAAAAATATATAAAATTTGCTGTTACTTAAAAAAAACTTCTTATTGCCAAATTTAACTACTTGATAGAAAAATATCTTTTTTGTTAGAATGTTATAATTTCAGTTTGAAAATTCAAATGTATAATACATATACGTATAACGTTTACTATATTTTGTTGCAATTTTTTTCACGAAAATTAATCTTCTTTAAAAAAAATGAACTATTCCATTTTTGATTGAAAATTTATCTTTTTTGTAATAAACAAATCGTCTTGGCTAAAATATAATCTTTTTGGTTGAATATTTAACTATTTGGTTGGCTGTGTCACTGTTTTGTTGAAAATTCATGTTTTCAGCTTCACCCGTTTAGTTAATAATAATTAATCTGCTTGGTTAAAAATTGAACTATCTTGTTTGAAACAAAATAGTGAATTAATCCTGAGTAATAGAACATTTATTTCAAAGAAAGCAGTTGTATTTACAACTAATATTCATGAAATAAAGAGAGCAATAAAATGATCAATGCCGATTATTGCAGAGTTTTCGGTTGAAAATTCTGGAAAAGGAATTGCTGAAGAAAAGGCTGCGAATTGCATACCCTTGAAATGTAATCTTTAAAATGAAATAACTTATGGCAATTCCACACTTTTCCGGTTCGAGAATATGCAAAATCTTTCTCTGAGTATTTTTTTTCGTAAATTTTGAGAAGAGAGGAGAAATTAAGAAAAATCTCAACAGAAATTGAACGGATTAACCGATTTTCTTCTATATTTTTTTAATCGTCTCTTCGTTATCTAATGCGCCTGATGCAGAGTATTTAAATTAAATTCCTAAATCTTTAAATCATTTTTAATTTCTCACAGCTGGCTCTTATCTCTAACAGTAGGAAAGTTGAGTTAGGCATGAGAGGCAATCAATCGCAGTCCTGGGTTCGAGCCTGGGTTTTTACGGTGTTTAAAGTATCGTTAAAAAAATAACACTCGACTATCCGGCCCCATATTCCGTTCGCCATAGGTGCTCTCATGTTGGCGGTTCGCTCCTTCCCAGGCGCATTAAAATACATGAATTTTCAATTAATTGCAATAAAACAAGAACCAGATCATTTTTCATAAAAAGCTCTCTTTTATTTTCTGAATTTTAACATTTATATTTTGTGGTTAAAATATGAAATCAAACAATTCGTAATTTTAGGAGAAAAACTTGACAGGGTAATCCATTGGCTAATTTTCAAGACTGAGGAAGCACCTTAAACAGCGACCGCGTGCGTTGCAGGTGACAACAGTCATCTCTGGATGCTTTCTTAGAACTAATTTTTTTTTTCTTCAAACTTTTACTTGGGTGAACCCGGGTTTTCACCATAACAACGGACTGCGCAGAGTAATACATGGGTTAATTTTCAAGCCTGATGAAGCACCTTAAGTATAACAGCGGTAAAGGAGGAACATCGAGAAAAAGTAAGAGTAACAAAATAATAATAAATTCCAGACTTTTCCACTTTTCTTTTGAAAAGGCATTCATCTTGACAAATATGGAAAACCCCTAAAGTTTTAGGTTTTAAAGAATAATATGTTATATTAAAGGATCAATATGCAAAGAACATCTCACATTTTAAATAGAACTAGCAAAAATTACCCCTTGCACTAAGCTGTCGTTTTATAAATTATTATTTTTATATAATTAATGCAATTTTCATTAATTGTAAGAATACTATTTTAAATTATATTTAAGTACAAAGGTACTTTTTCCTAAAGTCAAATATAATTTAAAATACTCTTGTATACTTGTATGCGTCTGTATCAATTAAATAAAATATAACATTATAGATCCTTAATTTTTCCCAGCTTCATTGTCCACTTAAATGTTAAATTTTTCTTACTCTTAAACTTTAAAAATAAAATTTTGATACCAAAATAAAATAATCTAATATATTTATGTGAAAAATATATTTTTTTAATGTTGAAAAAGAATTAAATGTATGGTGTCTTATCATTACACACGCGGCGAGTCATATTTTGTTAATGAGAACAACAATGTTTTAATGTAAACAGTTGTAAATAAATGAAAAAATGATCTCATTCATATTGAATTTACTGCAATTTTCATATAAATTATTTTTCTGTAAAATCTATAAGAAAATGTTGGAAAATGAACCCAATTTTTTTATAAAGAAAGGCTTATAAGTGCGCGCTATACGCACACAATGTTTTAGTTTATGAAAATTTTGTTTCTATAAACTAAAAAACCATTGATCTCAAACATCAAATAATCTCAATTAATACATTTTAAATACGGTTTTTATAAAATATTAATTTCGCACATCTCCAGAATGTAAATTTTCCAAATTCGTTGTAAATTTTACTTTCTTGGTTCTATGATGCCTTAACCCTTTAACGTCAAAAGGACACTCTTTGAGTGGCCTCTTTTCTGCTTTATTTTTCACGATGAAGACGTCAAGGAAAAAATTCGTAAAGTACCAATCCCACTATTTTCAAGGTCGCTCTTTT